>WYDK02000051.1:1810956-1828289 GCA_009867345.2 Toxicodendron radicans
AGCTGGACCTTGGAGCAAATTACTACTCAAATAGATAGCTGTAAGCTTAGGAAGGTGAACCAAAGGCAGATTAACGATACCTGTTAACTGATTATTTGTGGAGGAGAATTCCTCCAAACCACTCAACCTGGAAAATCTGGCAAAAGACCTGTGAAAAGATTATTATCCAGCCAGACATGAGTCAAAGAAGTTATGGTTTGTAACACTTCCAATGATCCAGTGAGATAGTTAAAAGACAAATGCAAATGTCTCAGTTGTGGAAATGTATCTCCCCCGAGAAAATCCGGAATAGTCCCGGCAATGCTAGCCATATTCGCAGAAAACCTCCGCAATTTTTTGGCGTCTTTCATACTTTCAGGTATCTCCCAAGGAGAGATTAATATATTAAAATCAAAAGATATAGATTTTAAAGACGTTAATCCACAAAAGAAATCGGAGGGCATATATGTGAAAAAATTGCTTTTAAAGTCCACATATTGAAGAGAACTTAACCCAGCAAGGCTTGGAATGGGTCCTATGAGGAAGTTGCCGGCCACCTCTAGCACAGTCAAAGACGAGAGATTCTTGAGGTCTGGAGGAAGTTTTTATTTCTCAGGTTTTGCATGCTGATTTGGGTCTTGGTCACCCGGTTATTCCGGCATGTAATGAGACCCCATTTACACGGATCAGGGTCCGACCATCCCAATGATTTTGGGTTTCCTAGGCTGGCTCTCAGTGCTTCCATGGCTGAGGCATCTGGGCTAGACTGAGAGTGAACCGCAAGAATGAAGGAAAACAGAAAAATTGAAAGAGAGAAGAGACTAAAAGAAGGCAGAAAGTTTTGTTTCATTTTCTCGGGAAAATTGATAGTAAGTTTAAAAGAAAAAAAGAAAAGAACCAGAAGCCCTTAGAATGAAAGCAGTTGGAGAAATCGACAGGATTATCTTTAGTTCGAAGCATACTTCGTTTATTTGATTCCGGGTTGGGTATCACCTCCGAATTCAAGGTGTAGTACTTTCCAGCTGCAAAAAAGTTATTTTAGCCGCTCAGGAATCTGATAAGAAACAAGACGACATTTAGTAGAGGTTATCACAATGATGAAATTTCTTGGTAACATAAAGTTGTCGACCTTGTTAAAAGTCCTTCATCGTTTGTTCCTTCAACAAATGGATGAAGCAGTTATCCTTCTCTCTTGCATACAGACGTCTCCTCTTCTTTTTTCTTTCTTTAAATCCACATTTTAATCTTGGCATTATGAGTTAAATCTCAAAAGAAATGGTCTATAAGAGATTGCAAAAGTTTGTCTCATTTTAGTAAAAGCAACAACTCCTATTAACTACCATTAGAAAAAATCTTTCCTTTAATGGATGTTTGTACAACCACCAAATATAGGACGAATGTACTTCACTCGAGCTGACATAGAACTCTATGATTGGATGCTTGAAAATCTATTGAGTAGATTTCAGTAAAAAAAACATTGTTAATTAAGATCTGCAAGTTAAAATTGTTATATGATGGTTATAACGTTTGGTTTTTGCAGCAAAGCATGAGTAAGTCTGAGTTGTTTTTGCGAGACAAAGGTAAACTTTTATATTTTACGGGGCATTAGGGTTCATCCCTGTTAAGGTTAATTCCATATATGTCATCATAAGCTAGTGCTACAGGCCTCCTCAACTCAACTAGAGATGAGAGTACATTCACAACATGATTCATGTCAGGCCTTTGGGAAGGTTCTCCGGTGCAGCAATGGCCAGCTAGCTCTGCCACTTTGCTCACACTTGCAAGAGTTTCCTCATCTACTCCAAATGTTTCATCAATGGGGCCGTTCGAAATATATCCTTGTTAGTAAGCATTCTGCGAAACCATGGGTTAAGATGCACCAGATCCTCAGGAAGAGTTTCATTAATGGCTTTCTTACCTGTAATTAACTCCATTAAGATTACTCCAAAGCTAAAAACATCGACCTTCGTAGTAACCCGTCCAGTCACTGCCAAGAGGAAACAATCACATTGAAACCAATCACATATTAAACATATTACTTTTACACACTTATGGCATGCTACAAATCTAAATAATGTTTACCTATATACTCTCGAGCAATATAGTCCAAAGTTCCGACTAGTCTTGTTTCAATTGAATGTCTTCCTTTATGTGGAACAAGGCGAGCCAATCCAAAATCTGCAATCTTAGTGTGCATATCATCTCCAAGAAGAATGTTGGATGGTTTAAGATCTCTACGTATAAACCTTTGATTTGCTAAACCATGTTGATATTCAAGACTTCTAGCAACATCCAAGGCGATTCTCAGCCTTTGACTCCATTCAAGTGGTTTCAGTCGTCCTTCCTCTTTCCAATTGAACAGATGCCTTCTCAGGCTCCCCTGGGACATGAATTCATAAACAAGGAGCCCCTCATTTCCATCAAGGCAATAACAAAGAAGTGCCACCAAATGACAATGGCGAACCTTGGTGAGAACTTCAATCTCAGACTTAAACTCTTTTAATCCCTGTTCATTTACAGCTCCAGCTTTCATCCTTTTTACTGCAATTTGCGGTCCTTCTGGCAGTTCACCTTCGTAAACAGTCCCAAAACCACCTCTTCCCAATATCTTTCTGTCACTGAAATTATTAGTCGCAATTCTCAAAAGTTTCCAGTACCTGGAATGCTTTACTTTTCTGATAAACAAGAACACCTAATCCAATAATAATAAGCAGACCAAAAACAGCAACAATTATGTAACCACAATATTTCTGCATTTAAATTTTTGCTGCCAACATCATTAGTTTGCGGGTATCCAAGGTAAACTCAAATGAGGTGTTTCCGCAGGAATGACTTTTGTATAATTTTGCACATCTGGGTTCCCAGCAGTTTCACCACTTACAAATGGTCTAAACCATCAAGATGGTTGTTTGATACATCTAACCTTAGAAGATTAGGCAGAGTTGTTAGCTCATTGGGTATAGTACCGGTAAGTGAATTTTCCGAAAGAATCATTACTTTCAACGATTTAAGCATAGAAAAATTCGAAGAAATTGTACCTGACAACCCCAAATTTTGGAAATTAACAACCGTAATGTTGTCGCCGTCACATGCGATTCCCTTGCACTTGTGAGAGTTACTGCAAGGATCATTTGCTACCCAGCTCTGTGCAAACACCACTGGATAACGCAAAGACTCCACAATTGATGACAAAACATTAACCCGACCATCACAAGCAACACCTGGATCTTCTAAGCAAAAACTGTTAAACACTGTTAGAATTTTAAATAATTAAAATTCATTTGCTGATTGATCCTACACTTTTAATAAATTGTTGTTTTTAGTAAATGGGTAACTACTGAGTAGTTACATGCCGTTATTTCCTATTAATAGTTACCTTTGATGGAAATACAACTACATATATAATAATATCGATTAACACGTCTTTTTTTAACACAATTTTAATTCAAAAACTATCGCACTGAAAATTGTAGTTAAAGGAAGACCCTGTAAAACTTTGAGGAGACAGAACCATGAATCCAAAATTATACAAAATTGAGAATAGTCTAAATTACCTTAGGACTTAGGAGTCCCTCTTGTGAAATTTCTTGGTTATTGGTCAATTGTTCATGAAATTAACGAATATGCCCTCCTTTAACACACCATTCATATTCTCACGGGCAAGAAAGCACCAATGTTCTTACCCATTGTTTTTGTTATCCAAAGCGATCAAATTTTTGTGCATCTTCATTCAACACGAAAAGTTTGGCATTGTATTATGACATTTTCCTCATGAACAAACACTTGTGTTTCTCATAATGATTGGTGGATTGATTTTGGTTCTACTATCCATGTTTCTAATACCTTACTGGGTTTTCTAGACCAAAGGAAACCGACGGGAAGTGAATGCAACATCTATTCAAGAAACATGATGTCTTCACATGTGGAAGCTCTATAGGAACTTATAGACTTATTTTAAGTACTGGTTTTATTTTGGATTTAAAACAAACCTTTTATATTCCTAGTTTTTTTAGGAATTTGATATTTGTTTCTAAACTTGTACCTTATGTATACTCATTCAACTTTTATAGTAGTTCTTTTAACTTATTTAAGAACTCATCTATTGTTGGATATGATACTATGGATGATGGTTTGTTTAAAATTCATTTAAGTGATAATGTTTCTTATAGTTTGATGGCTTCACATGCTAGTGCTGGTATTAAACATATAATTATGAGTGAAAAGTCTTCCTTTTGTGGCATCGGAGATTAGGACACATCCATGGACATGATTAAAGTTGGTCAATGTTGAAGTTCTTGAAACTCTTAACTTTGCATGAGACACTTGTATAGATTGCATTAAAGGAAAACAGACTAACAAGTCTAAGAAAGGTGCCAGAAAGAGTATTGATCTTTTAGAAATTATACACACAAATATTTGTTGCCCTGTCATAAGCTCTAGTGGTCAGAAATATTTCATCACTTTTATTGATGATCACTTATGATATATGTATCTCTACTTGCTTCATCATAAGGATGAAGCGTTGGATGCTTTCAAAATATTTAAAGCTAAAGTAGAGAAACAATGTGGAAAACAAAATGAAATTATGAGATCAGATAGATGTGGTGAATATTATGGTAGATACACTGGTACAAGCTATAAGCACTTGGTATTTTTGCTAAATTTCTTCAGGAGCAAGGTATTGTGGTTCAATTTACCTTTCTTGACACGCCATCTTAAAACAGTGTAGCAAAACGGAGAAATAGAACATTAATGGATATGGTAAGGAGTATGTTGAGTAACTCCAAACTTCCTTATTCTTTATGGATCTAAGCTCTTAAAACAATAGTGTGTATATTAAACCGGGTTCCAACTGAGGCGGTTCCCAAAACACCATTTGAGTTGTGGAAAGGTTGGAAGCCAAGTTTAAGACATTTACACATTTGGGGTTATCCAGTTGAAGTTTATAATCCACAAGAAACGAAGTTAGACCAGGACTATTAGTGCATATTTTATTGGATATGCTAAGAAGTCCAAGGGATAAAGGTTTTGTTGTCTGAACCATTCTAGTAGAATTGTTGAGCGAGAAATGCCAAATTTCTTGAAAATGACGTAGTTAGCATGAGCGATCAACTCAGAGACTCAGTTTTTGAGGACAATGAAGTTGCAATTAATGCTCCTCCATCGAGTAACAAATTGGTTGATCATCTAAGTAGGGTGAACAATGAGAAATCAATCATTCAAAATCCATGTTCTGTTGAGGTTGTTTTAGAAGAGATTGTTTTAGAAGATCATTCTGAACAACCTCCATCATAGGAGGAACAACTAGTTGTGCAACAGCCTCAACAAGAGACTGTTGATACAACATTTAGGCGATCTACTAGAACAAAGAAATCAGCAATTCCTACTGATTATATAGTGTATCTGCATGAGTCTGACTGCGACATAGGTGTTGAAGATGACCCAACACACTTTTATTCAAGCTATGGACAATAGTAAATCTACGTTGTGGTATAATGCTATGGTTGATGAGATGAATTCTATGACAGATAGTAAAGTTTGGGATCTTGTTGAGTTGCCTACCGGAAAGAAACCTATTGGTTGTAAATGGGTATTTAAAACCAAGAGGGATTCATAGGGCAACATTGAGAGATACAACGCTAGACTTGTTGCCAAATGGTTTACACAAAGGGAAGAAATTGATTACATAGAGACATTTTCTCCAGTTTTTAAAGCAGATTCCTTCCACATCATCATGTCATTAGTTGCCTCTTTTGATTTAGATTTACATCAAATGGATGTGAAAACAACTTTCCTTAATGAAGATTTGGAGTAAGAGGTTTACATGAAATAATCTGATGGGTTCATTTTAAGTGGTGGTGAGCATTTGATTTGCAAGTTTCAGAAGTCCATTTATAGACTTAAACAAGCCTCCCAACAGTGGTATTTAAGATTACATATTGTTATCTCTTCATTTTGTTTTGTAGAGAATATTATGGACCAATGTATATATCACAAGGTTAGTAGGAGCAAAATCATATTTCTTGTGTTATATGTAGATGATATTCTGCTTGCAACCAATAATTTGAGTTTTCTGCATGAGGTGAAACAATTTCTCTCTCAAAATTTTAGTATGATGACATGGGTGTGACGTCTTATGTCATTGGCATTAAGACTTATAGGGATATGTTTCAACATGTTGTGGGACTATTTCAAAAAGCCCATATTAATAAGATTCTTGAGAGATTTAGGATGAAGGATTGTTCACCCAGTATTGCACCTATAGTTAAGGGTGAAAGGTTCAATTTGAACCAATGTCATAAACTTGAGATTGAAAAGGAACAAATGAAAAGCATTCATTATGCTTCAATTGTTGGAAGCCTTATGTATGCTTATGTCTGTATTAGACTTGACATTGCTTCTGCAGCTGGAATTTTAGGAAGATATTAAAGCAACTCAGGTTTAGATCATTGAAGAGTTGCAAAGAAGGTCATGAGATATCTTCAAGAGAATAAAATTTCATGCTTATTTATAGACGGTCCGAAAATTTGGAGGTCGTTGAATATTCAAACTCAGACTTCGTTAACTGTGTTGATTCTTGAAAATCAACATCCAATTATGTTTTTATACTTGTCAGAGGTGTTATATCCTGGAGAAGTGTCAAACCATCCTTGATTTCCACTTCTACCATGAATGCTGAGTTTGTTTCATGTTTTGAGGCTATTACATAGGGTATTTGGTTAAGAAGTTTCATTTTTGGGCTTGGAGTTGTTGAGTCTATCTCTAGGCCAATAAGGTTGTATTGTGACAATTCAGTTGTTGTGTTCTTTGCTAAGAACAATAAGAGTGGAAGTCGAAGTAAACATATCGACATTAAGTACTTAGCAATAAGAGAGCACATTAAAGCCAAATAAAAGCTTATTGAACACATACATACCGAACAGATGATTGTAGATCCTCTGACAAAAGGCATGCCACCAAAGACATTCAATGATCATCTAGTTCAATTGAGACTACGTTCAAATCTGTCACTTTGAGAGGTAATACTTTCTATGAAACTCAGAAATTTAGTTTGTTTTCCCTTTTCAAGTTGTATATGTTTATGTTACATATAACAAACATTCTGGAGAAACTGGAACAAACATTTCAGGTTTGATCATAAAGTAATTTTCCATGTTTTTGAGCTTATTTAGAAAGAGAAAAAATTGTATAGTAATACATGAAAGGTAATACTTGTTTGAAAAGGATTTACCGCTATGATTCATGCAATTTTATTTTTCTGATTAAACATAAAGACTATAAAACTATTATGTTGTGGATTATATAATAAAAGTTTGGACTAAGAGGGAGAATGTTAGAATTTTAATTAATTAAAATTCATTTGCTGATTGGTGTTACACTTTTAATAAATTGTAGTTTTAGTAAATGGCTAAGCAGTTACATAAGGTTATTTCCCATGGGCAGTTGTCTTTGATAGAAGACAATTGCATTTATAATGAGAGAGGTTACAAGTCCCTTTTAATGCAATTTTAACAAAAAAAAAAAAAAAAAATTCATTGCACTGAAAATTGTAGTTAAAGAAAGATTCTGTAAAACTTTGAGAAGACAAAAGCGTGAATTCAGAATTGATACAAAAGAAGTTCTAAGACAACAGCTATGGCAGGAGGTTAATATTAAATTAAATTTACTTCCGCAATATTCAATAAATGTTTACAACATATGTATAATTGATAAATTGTAAATATGTGTTGATGGAATTGAAATATTACAAACCCATCTCCTATATCAGAATCAACTTTAGACTAATCGAACTCTGGAATCGGACCTTGAAGAAAATTATTACTCAAATAATTATTAGAAAGCTTAGGAAGGCTAACCACAGAGAAAGGAACAATACCTGTTAACTGATTACCTTTCAAGTCCAAATATTCCAAATTATTTAGCCAGGAAAAATCTGGCAAAGGACCTGTAAAATTATTGGCATAAAGCGAAACTAGTGTTAAAGAAGTCATGTTTTGTAACACTGCAACTGATCCGTTGAGCTTTGGAGATACTGTTTTGATCACTCAACACAAGAGTTGCAATGGAAGATTTAGCAAAACTAGATGGAATTGGTCCCTCTAGATTGTTCATGGCCAAACGCAAAACCTTTAAACCAGGAAGTCCGGAATAGTACCCCAGATATTAGCCACATCTGCAGTAAAAATCTGCAAAGCGTGGCATATTCTATACTTTCAGGGATCTCCCAAGAAGAGATGTATGGATTGTAGTCCAAACTTATAAATAGTAAAGAGGTTAAACCTGTAAAGAAATCGGAGGAATGTATGAGAAAAGATTGTTATTCAAGTGCACTATTAGAAGAGAAGTTAGCCCGGCAAGACTCGATATCGGCCCTTTGAGTTGGTTATAAGCCACCTCTAGCACGATCAATGAAGAGAGGTTATTTAGGTCTACAGGAAGGCTTCCTGTCAGGTTGAATTGGCTATAAGACTGAAATATTTGTTTCTTAACGGTGCGGTTGAGAGGTTGATCCATCAAATTAAATTGTTTTCAGAGTAGTAACATGTAGTTATTGAAAAAAGAAAATTAGATTGAGATTGAAGTACGCACATTGATAAGATTATCATTATTACTACTATTTATTCTGTTCTTTTAGCAGTTTGCAGGTCACAGGGCTAAAAGACTTCTTCTGTGTACAACTAATTCTGCACCCTAGCTAAAGAGTCCAAAATGCATTCATGATTATTGAAAGTTCAGTATTGCAACCTAAAATCAGGTCTAATTTACAAGTGGGTGCAGAACTCAGAGTTGGTACAACAATTTATAAAGAATGGTGCCACTGCCGCACCTCCACCTCAGTCAGAGGCGAAAGCGATTCTGGCAAGGCTATGTCAATTTCCATTTCATGAATGTCATAACAAACTGATTCTGTTGGTTTCCACAATTCAGCTACAGATGATAGAACGTGTACAGCATGACCCATTCCAGGCCTTTTGTATGGGTTTTTTGCACAGCAGTGGTCAGCCAGCTCAGCTACTGTGGTTATACTGGCTAGCGTTTCCTCATCGAGTTCAATACTTTGATCAATGGCCTCCTTGAATGCGTTCTTGTTACTATGCATTTCAAAGAACCATGTAACCAGATGCACAACATCCTCTGGGTTAGATGCATCAACGGCTTTTCTGCCTGTGATTAACCCCATCAAGATTACTCCAAAGCTATATACATCAACCTTAATAGTCGCTCGTCCAGTCTCTATCAAGTCATATACATAAACATTCAACTTTAGGAACAAAAAGAATACACACTTATCAACTGTAATTATAAAAGCGTGTAATGTAGACATTTTATTTATTCAATATGACAAATAAAAATGTAAAGAACAGTCATTACCTATATACTCTGGAACAAGGTACCCAAAAGTGCCAGCCACTCTTGTCTCAATTGAATGTTTTCCATAATCTGGAACAAGTCGGACCAATCCAAAATCTGCAACCTTAGCCTTCATATCATCTCCGAGAAGAATGTTA
This sequence comes from Toxicodendron radicans, assembly GCA_009867345.2. Classification (NCBI taxonomy): domain Eukaryota; kingdom Viridiplantae; phylum Streptophyta; class Magnoliopsida; order Sapindales; family Anacardiaceae; genus Toxicodendron; species Toxicodendron radicans. The sequence goes on from WYDK02000051.1 coordinate 1,820,445, forward strand.
GATGGTTTAAGGTCTCTATGAATAAAACTTTGATGTGCCAAACCATGTAAATACTCAACACCTCTGGCGACATCCAAGGCAATGGTCAATCTTCTTGTCCACTCGAGTGGTTTCAAACCTTCCTCCTTCCACTTGAACAGATGCCTGGTGAGGGTTCCCATGGGCATGTATTCATAAATAAGAAGCCTCTCATTTTCATCCAAGCAAAAACCAAGGAGTGCCAACAAATGGCGATGTCGAACTTTGGTAAGAACTTCAATCTCAGACTTAAACTCTGCCAAGCCCTGCTCACTCACTGTTCCAGATTCCATCCGTTTAACCGCAATTTTCTTCCCCTCCTGCAATTCCCCTTGGTAAACAGTCCCAAAACTGCATTTTCCCAATATATTTTCCTCACTGAAATTATTAGTTACATTTCTCAAAACTTGAATGGTTTTCTTTTTGCAAACTCATCTCCATTAATACCCCACTCTGATGCTGCAGTCAGGACTAAATTTCCATCCCCTGCATTCTGAGGATGTATCACCACAGTATTCAGACTCTGTACCCCACTCGAACGCTTTCGTTTCTTGGTATACAAAAAGACATCTAATCCAATAATAAAAGCAATTACAAAACCAACAATCATTCTAGTATTCAAACTTTCACTCGAACCAACTTCACTGGGAGGTTTCTCAGGTGGTTCCGGATGAGGGACATGTCTATGATTTTCTATATCAGGGTTCCCATCAGTGTTAACGTTCACATTTGGTCTAAAAATTGGCACTTTACCAGAAAGATGATTATTAGACACATCTAACTGAACAAGACTAGGCAAAACTGTAAGTTCATTTGGTATAGGACCTGTAAGTGAATTATTGGAAAGTATCAACTGTTCCAATGATTCAAGAATAGAAAAATTGGAAGAAATTGTACCTGAAAGCCGCCCCAATTTTTTAAAATTAGCAACCTTAATGTTTCCTTCATCATCACATGAGATCCCTTTCCATATCCGAGAGGAATCACAAGGGTCATTTCCTTTCCAACTCTTTGCAAACACCACTGGATAACCCATAAGACTCTGCAATGGACAACAAAACTTCGACCCGACTGCACAAGCAACACCAGGGTCATCTAAGCAAAAACTGTTAAATCCATTTGCGTCTTTTCCTATATCCGAATCAAGTTTAGAATTAACGAAGGCTGGAGTTGGACCTTGAAGCAAATTATTAGCCAGATAGAGATTACTAAGCTTAGGAAGGTTAGCCAAAGACAAAGGGACAATACCCGTCAACCGATTATATCTCAAATTCAATTCTTCCAAACTAATGAGCTTAGATAAATCTGGCAAAGGACGAGTAAAAGAACTACCAGCAAGCCGAACTTGAGTTAAAGAAGCCATGTTTCGTAACGCTGCAACTGATCCAGTGAGCTTGGAATAACTATTTCGGTCATGTAACCAAAGGGTTTGAATCGAAGACTTGGCTAAACTCGATGGAATTTTCCCACGGAGATTGTTCATAGCCAAATGCAAGTGCCTTAAACGAGGAAATGTATCCGCCCCAAAGAAGTCCGGAATTGTCCCTGAAACACCAGCAAGATTAGCAGAAAAGCTCTTCAAACCTCTGGCATCTTTCAAAGTCTCAGGTATCTTTCAGGAAGTGATAAATGGATTAAAATAAAAACTTATAGATCGTAAAGACGTTAATCCTCTAAAGAAATCGAAGGGCATATATGAAAACAAATTGGCGTCAAATTGCACATGTTTAAGAGAACTTAAACCAGCAAGATTTGGGATTGGCCCTCCGAGTCGGTTGCTCGCCACCTCAAGCATTTCCAGAGCGTCAAGGTACTGGAGGTCTGGAGGAAGGTTTCCTCCCAGGTTTAAGTAGTTAATTTGGATCCTAATCACTCGGTTTTGCCTGCATGTAATGTATTTCCATTTACATGGGTCGGGGTCGGACCACTTCAAAAAGCTCGAGTTTCCCAGGCTGGCCTTTAGTGCTTCCATGTGTATGGAGTCTTGGTTGGACTCTGTGTGAACTGCGAGACTGAAAGAAAGAAGACAGAGGAGGAGGGAAATAAACATATAGCTTTCTTTCATTTTCTCGGGAAATTTAGAAGTGGAAAACATTCATAAGTTTTTAAAATTCAAGGTTGGAAAATTCGAGATAAATTATTTGGCTTAGGTTTTCTGCAAAGACAAGGCGTTCCAAGATTCTGAACTTAGTTACCTACGTATAGCTGTTAATATATTATTTTAGCCACTCAGGAATCCGATAACAAAACATTGCCGAATTGAAATTCCAGGACAGTGTGGATACAATTGTATTGTGACAGATGTTGAATAAATTACATACGTGTTTGTCCTGCTATCCAGATAGGAATGAGTTTCTGTTCCATATGAGGGAACATGGCCTCCTAAAAGAAATAAGAGAAGAGGGAAAAAGAATATAGAGAAAGAGGAATTTGACTTATTTCTTGCTTGCCGATTCTGAATGTCATAAGTATTACAATTAGAGAAACAATGAAAGTTTGACAGAACAACTTCTTCTTTCGTTCATTCATTGCTCAAGTCAACGTCTTTACATCTCAGTACAAAGTTTTATATCTACTCAACATTAACTATGGTTTTCTTCTAACTTTTATCAATCTAACTCAAAACTGATTTTAAAACTAAACTAACTACATCAACTGAACAAACTAAACTAACTATATAGTAACAAACTGAATAAACTAAACTAACTGCTCAGTACAATACAATATGCCAATACCCGTGGGTGATAAATATCAAGCACACCCAACTTGCATAAGAGATGGTGATGAAGCTTACTGCCAACGACTTTTGTAAACAAGTCTGGAGGTTGATCACGGGTGGAGATATGAGAAGTCTTGATCAAGCCCTCCTTGATTTTATTGCGAATAATATGGCAATCAATATCAATGTGCTTTGTACGTGCATGGAACATAGAATTGGAAGCAATATGAAGAGCAGATTGATTGTCACAAAAAAGAGGAATAGAAACTAAGGGCTTGAAACCAAGTTCTGATAAAGGTTGAGTGAGCCAAACAACTTCACAAACAGTAGAGGTCATGGCCCTATACTCAGCTTCAGAAGATGACTTTGAAACAGTAGCTTGCCTCTTGGATTTCCATGATAAAAGAGACTCACCAAGAAAAACACAATACCCTATGACAGACTTTCGGGTCTTCAATTGCATTGAATTATTAGAAGGAAAAAACAAACCCATCCCAGGAGCAGCCTTAATATGTTTGACAATATTTAAGGTAACAGTCATAAGGGATTGTTTAGGATGCTGCATAAATTGATTCAAAAGATTTACATAGTAACTAAGATCTTGCTGAGTCATGGACAAGTATAGCAACTTACCAATGAGCCTCTAGAAAACAGAAGGATCAGGCAACACTGGATCATCAGCACTAGAAAATAATTTTGTCATATTCTATAAAAGTAAACTTCATATGTTGATCTAAAGGAATAACAATAGGTTTAGCAGCAGACGAACCAGAATCAGCAATCAACTCAAGTGCATACTTTCTTTGACAGATACTAATAGCTTTAGAAGATTAAATAGCCTCAAAACCCAAAAAATATCACAAAGAACCCAAGTCTTTGAGTTTAAAATGCGAATAAAGTAAGACTTAGGTGTTGTGAATCAAAGATGGATCACTTCCAATGATGACAGTGTCATCAACATACACAAGCAAAATTACAATGTGAGAATTGTCCTTCTTGAAAAAGAAAGAATGATATGATGAATACTGATGAAAACCACCAGAAAGAAGTGTTGTAGTTAGTTTGGAATTCCAATCTCGAGAAGCTTGTTTCAACCCATAGAGTGATTTTTGAAGTTTGCAAACTAAATGTATATCTGTTTGCCCATGGAAAACTTGAGGGAGAGTGATAAAAATGTATTTTTGGAGATCAACTTGTAAGAAAACATTGTCTACATCCATTTGATATAGAGGCAAATTCTTCATGGAAGCTTAAGCTAAAATAAATCTAATAGTCACCATTTTCACAACAGGGGAAAAAGTCTCATCATAATCAATTCCAGCCTGTTGTGTATACCCGTTGGCAACTAATCTTGTCTTATCCCTCTCCAAAGATCCATTTGCCTTATATTTGAGTTTATAAACCCATTTACAACCAATTGGAGACTTATTAGGTGGTAAAGGAACTAAAGACCAAGTACCATTTTGTTCTAAAGCTCGAATCTCCTTTTGCATAGCTAATTCAACATTTTTATTTATACAATTACTGATAGGAATCTTAAATATTCTACAATAAATACACTGATCATTATGCGTAAAGAATTATGGCGCAGTATGGTGTAGTTCCTTCGTTGTGGCCAACGGCCGGGAATTGGAACTTGAAATGAAGTAATTTGTCATCTCTGGACTTGTACAGGTAATGTCGAAGTCAAAAAATCCACGGCTGTCATAAGAAATTGGTTCAGTCGGCCTCCAAAAATCAACCAAAGATGAAAGAACATACACCACGTGACCCATGTCAGGCCTCTGGAAAGGCTCACTCGTGCAACAACAATCTGCCAACTCCGACACTTTCTATATATTGGCAAATGTTTCCTCGTCGAGTTCAATTGTTTCATCGATGGACTTTGGAAACATGTCTTCCTTAATATGCATACTGTGAAACCATGTGAGAAGGTGAACCATATCCTCTGAACGGGTTGCGTCAATGACTTTTCGGCCTGTGATTAACTCCATCAAGATTACTCCAAAGCTAAACACGTCAACCTTCGTAGTAACTCGTCCAGTTACTGCCAAATGTTAGGAAAAATCCTTAGTGTGACAAACATTAAGAGTATACACTCATATTATGGGTTTATCTCTTACCCACCTCAAATGGTGGAGTTCAGAAAGGGTTCTCTTCATTCAAACCCAAGACTTCATCAAGAGTACCAATTTGTTTCCAAAGATAAAGTCTTAGGTTCGAATTAAGAGAGACACATTTTGAGCCCCACTATTTGAGAAAGATAAGAGACAAAAAGGCAAAAATATTTTGACACTGAATCGGGATGTTATATAATGTGTAAATTTCTTAACCATTATATGTGTGAGGATGATTTTATATGCAAAAAAGTATTTGTTACCAATACATTCTGGGGCGAGATACCCAAACGTTCCGGCTACTCTTGTCTCAATTGAATTTTTCCCGTATTCTGGAACAAGTCGAACCAATCCGAAATCTGCAACCTTAGCCCTCATATCATCTCCAAGAAGAATGTTGGATGGTTTAAGATCTCTATGAATAAAACTGTGTTGCGTTAAACCATGTAGATACTCAACACCTCTAGCCATATCCAAGGCAATTGTCAAACTTCTATTCCACTCAAGTGGCTTTAATCCCTCTTTTTTCCAGTTGAACAAATGCCTGCTCAAGGTCCCCTAGGGCATGTATTCATAAACAAGAAGCCTCTCATCCCCATCAAGGCAATAACCGAGAAGTGCCAACAAATGGCGATGTCAAACCTTGGTGAGAACTTCAATCTCAGACTTAAACTCTACCAAGGCCTTCTCACTTACCACTCCAGATCCCGTCCTTTTAACAGCAATTTATGTCCCGTCCTGCAATTTGCCTTTGAAAACAGTCCCGAAACCACCTCTTCCCAAAATATTTTCCTCCCTGAAATCATTCGTTGCATTTCTCAAAACTTGAATTGAATTAAACATATATCCAAACTCACTTCCAGTACTAACACTCCACTTTGATGTTGTAGTCTTAACTTCATTTGCATCCCCATCATCTGAAACATGTATTTCTCCAGTACTCTGACTCTATATCAACCAAGACTTTCGTTTTCTGATATACATACAAACACCTAATATAAAAATAAACATACCACAGACAGCCACAATTGCAAAACCCACACAATTCTAAGATTCAAATTCTTACCCCTACCAGTAGATAAACTTTTTCCTCCGTTACCATCGTTACTGGGCGGTAGTCATGGTTGAGAAGGGATAGTATTATTATCTTTTCCGATACCAGGATTCCCATCAGTGTAAACAGTTACACTGTTTCTTAATGTTGGCATTTTACCATGAAGTTGATTATTGGAGACATCTAATACCTCAAGATTCTGCAGAGTTGTAAGCTCATTCGGTATAGTACCCGTAAGTGAGTTATTTGAAAGTATCAACCGTTCCAGGGATGTAAGCATAGAAAAATTCGGAGAAATTGTACCTGAAAGCTCAAAATTTTTGAAATCAACACCAGTAATATTATTGTCATTATCACATATGATGCCCCTCCAATTGGGACAAGGATAATTTCCTTTCCAATCATCTGCAAGAATCACTGGGTAACCCAAAGATTCCGCAATTGATAACAAGATATTAACCTGACTATCACATTCAAGACCAGGATCGTCCAAGCAAAAACTATTAGTTCCTTTTTTCATATCAACATGAACACTAGAATTACTAAACTTCAAAGTCAGACCCTGAAGAAAGTTAAGAGTCAAATTGACAGTAGTAAGCTTGGGAAGATTAACCAAAGACAAAGGCACAATACCTGTAAATTGATTCTCTCTCAAACTTAAATCCATCAAATTTATAAGCCCGGAAAAGTCTGGCAAAGGACCTGAGAGTAATTTTTTATGAAGCCAAAGCTGAGTCAAAAACTTCATGGTTTGTAACACTGTAATTGATCCATTGAGCTTATAAGAACTGGTTTAGCCATTCAACCAGAGTGTCTGAATGGAAGACTTGGAAAAACTCCCTGGAATTGGTCCTTGGAGATTGTTCATAGCTAAATGCAAATTCGTTAATCCTGGAAATGTATCTCCTCCTACAAAGTCTGGAATAGTCCCGGAAACATTGGCCTCGTTTGTAGAAAAATTCTTCAAAGCCATGGCATCTTTCAAACTTTCAGGAATTTCCCAGCAAGAGAATGGATTATAATCAACACTTATAGATTGTAAAGACGTTAATCCAGTAAAGAAACCAGAGGGTATATATGAGAAACTATTGTTGTTGAAAAACACTTGTTGAAGTGAACTCAAACCGGCAAGACTTGGAATCGGCCCTGTGAGCTGATTGTTTGCCACTTCCAGGACAATCAAGGAAGTGAGGTTCCTGAGTTCTGGAGGAAGCTTTCCTTTTAGGTTCAAGCTCCTGATTTGGATACGGGTCACCCGATTGTTCTTCCTGCATGTAACTCGACTCCATTTACACGGGTCCGGGTACGGCTACGGGTATGGGTCAGACCAATTTAGTGATAGTGGATTTCCTAGGCTGACTCTCAGAGCGTGCATTGGTGAGCTATCAGGGCTTAACTGAGAGTGGATTGAGAGAGTGAGAGAGTGAGAGAGAGAATAAAGAAGAGGGAAATACCTGTCAGTTTTCAAACTTTGATTTAGACCAAATTCATGAGAGAAAGATGAAAAATGACGGAAGAGAGCTGAAGATAAAGTGAAATAAAGAGAGAAATTTTTTGCTAGGTATTCGTCTCTGACATTCTGCATTTCATTTACACAAACTGAGTTTTTTATACAAAAGTTTTGTCTACTATTCAGCCAAAATTAATCTTAGTCATTCATTTTTAACTAAAGCAAGTATAATACAATCAAATACTCTTAAACAAGCAGCTAAAGTCATGCTGGAACCAGCTAAACAATAACACCAAAGTTACCAAAAAACCAGCCTTGTAGACTGCTTCAGACCAGCCTTTTTTCTTCTTTTTCTCCATTCTGTTGTCAACTTCCAGCTCCAGACTTTAAACAAAAAATAGTTGTCTCAAGCAAAATATCATTCCTTTGAACACTCCTCCTTGATATTTTTGCTTGAGACACCAAGTTTGAGTTTAAGATCTTCAAA
>WYDK02000051.1:1840441-1852453 GCA_009867345.2 Toxicodendron radicans
TATTTTTTATTTTCCATGACATAATAATGCTAAAATCAAAAGCTTAGAGGGTTAATGAAATATAAACCAAACAATTTCGTATTTTGGAAAATAATTTGAGAAGAAAAGTCTTGTTCATAGCAATATTCAGTTGTCAAGGAATAGATTGAATTTCAAAGTTTTGGAATTAAGTTGGGATGTGAGAAAACATCCAAATATTTTTAAATGCAACCCAGCTGGAAAATTCTAGAATATTAACACACACCCATTATATTCAGTAGAATTTAAATATTTTCATAAATTAAGTGATTATTTAAAAATAATTCCAACAGAGGAAATTGTAAGAGATAATCAATTATGACAGGTTGTTGTTTAAATAATGAGGTGGGTTTCAATTAAATGTCAAATATATACAAACCATCAATTTTTTTTTTTTTTTTTTTTTGGTTCTTGAATGGCTTAATTGAACATGAGTGGTCCATGTGTTGTTGAGAGGCAGGCTCTCATTTCAACTTGGAACTGACTATCAGATTCTATTAATTACTCCAAAACATATTAATTCACACTATTCAAACAAAATATATAGAATTTTATTAATTATCCAACATACTTTATAACTTCACTTATTCACCCCAACAATTTCTAATCAAGATTCTCCTAATGTCAAATCATACTTTATCATCCCAAAACATTCATCAAATGATTTCAACTAAAAATTCAACCTTAATAAATATCATTAAATTTTCTAATTTCACAATCAAATTTCATTAACCTAACATATACTTTTAAACAATCACATTAATCCAATAACAAAAATTAATCAATAAAATTTCATCCATATTTCACACAGAGCAATCTATCTTCCAAAATCCAACACCCAAATTCCACAGATCTAAAAACACAAATAACTAAAAAAACAAACCATAGAATTTTTTTTTCATTAAGGCAATCAATGACAAGATTTAGCTACCGTTGTGCCCGTATGGCGGTTTGATCTACTAGTGATAATTAAATATAAGGTCGGCTTGAAAGACTTAATCGGTCGAAAAATTCCCTCAATCACTTCCTAAGTAATGGGAATTCTAGGATTTCGCCTCAAGTGATTATCACACATAAGACTTCTTTAAGCAATCAGACCAAACAACTTTCATACCACACATCGCTAGGATCTCAAACTGGATGTAATTAACACTCACAATCATTCTAGAGCATGGGCCAAATTTAACGTCTTCTACATGTTACGTATTATTACAACCATATCCATATCATTGCCATATAAATTAATCTAAGAAAACAAACAAAAGAAAAATAAACTAAAAAAAAATTTCCTCCTAATCCATAAAAAAAAATTTATTGAAAGATAATTTTTCCTACCCCCAACCTTAAAACCAACATTGTCCTCAATGTTCTAAAGAAAAAGAGCAAAAAATAAGGGTAAAAAGACACTCCCCTGATGATTCGAAGATGTGAGCAAGCTTCCCAACAACACTATCAGTCCATGATTTCACCCTCAAACTTGGATACAAACTTGGAAAAGAAAATAACAACACTAAGTAATCAAATGGCTAAAACAATTAAATAAAAAAGAAAGATACAAAAATAACGAAAAAAAATTCAAAAATAAAGTAAACACTTGGGTTGTCTCCCAAGAAGCGCTTTAAGTTATAGTCTTTAGCTAGACTTTCAGCAATTTCTTCAACCCAGATTGTCAAGAAAAGTTGAAACTCTATCATATGCAATTTCACCATCAACATGAGGTTCCTCTTGGGACTGGTGGGACTATTGAAATTGTTCTTCCTCTGGACTCACGACTAATTCATCATTAATAGTCCTTGCTTGCATGATACATCTCTCAAGCATATCTGTTAACAAGTCTTCCTGAAAATTTCCAACAATATTATCAAGCATATCAATTGAAAACATGTAAAATCATTGGAAGGATGTTCCATTTTTTTATACATATCAAAGACTACTCGCTCATCATTTACTCTCAAAATCAACTTCCCTTGTTCAACATCAATTAAAGTTTTGGCCATGACTAAAATGGTCTCCCTAATATAAGGGGAACTTCGCGCTCTTCTTCCATTTCCACAACAATAAAATCTACGGGAAATATAAATTTATCTACTTTCATTTGGACATCCTCAATTACTCCACGTGGTGTCTTGATTGAACGATTTGCCAATTTTAAGGACACAGTGGTTTCCTTAACTTCTCATAATTCGAGTTTCTTGAAAATAGAATACAACATCAGATTTACACTTGCACCAAGGTCACACAAAACTTTATCAAAACAAAAATTGCCAATATTGCAAGGTATAGTGAAACTTCATGGATCCTTTAATTTCGGAGGTAGCTTATTCTGCAAGATCGCGCTACACTCTTTAGTTACCATGATTGTCCCATGATCCTTCATTCTCCTCTTGTTCGACAAGATCTCCTTAAAAAATTGAGCATAACTAGGCATCTGGGACAAAACTTCTGCAAATGGAACGTTAATATGCAGTTTTTGAAAAATATCTAAAAATTTTGAAAATTACCTATCAAGCATATCTTCTTTCAACTTTTGAGGATAAGGAAGAGGTGGAACATATTTCCTCTCGGCAACCTTTTTACCAACCAATTTACCATTCTTTTCAAGGCTGGTTGCTTCAGGCAATTTTGGCTTTTACTTTTTTTTTCTATTTCTCGAGCTTGCTCCTCTTGAGGTTTATTCAAACCTTCATCTTGCTTGGGTTCTTCCTATCAGATCACTTGATTTTAAAGGGTAGGATGATGAAAAAATAGTGTAAAATGGTGTAGACATGAAGTAAGGTTCACATGACATGTAATTAGACAAAATTAGGGTGCATTTGTTACCTTTCAAAGCTTTACAACGCTTGAAGCTTTGATTGGAGATGAAAGAACTTCAAAATCTGTGAAGAATTCTCAAACTGTATCCACCCAAGTAGAGAAGAGAGAAAACGTGAGAGAGCTTTTTTAATCAATGTGAAATTAGGTTAAATTTGGGGATAAATTACTTATTTATATACAAGGACCCTTTTGCAATAATTTGAAATTATTCTCAAGTCCTTGAATTAATATGAATCCTATATTAACCCTTAATACAAATTCTATAATATTTTCAAGCCCTTGAATTAATTTCAAATTTAATATTAACACCTTAATATTAAATCATTATTGTTCTAGGTCCTTGAAGTAATTTTAATTTAATATTAACCCCTTAAAATTAAATCTTTGACTTAAACAAATTTATTATAATCAAGGTATATATTATCCATTTTAATATATTTAACCTATTATTGAATCCAATTCAATAAGTCTGTTATTGAATCTAATCAAATAATGACCAAATTACCTTATTAACCTTGGTAAATGCTAGGTTTCCATGAGTAATCATTTCTCACCAATACATTAATTCGTATGCACACATTTACTTCTGAACATCGTTAACCTTTACGATATGTATTACACTCTTTTTTCATACTTGTTTTTTTAGGTGTGACTACTTAGGTTCATTATGACATAGTTGTGGGCCCAATATCGTATTCCGATATGTTTCTTCATAACTCTTTATGATTGAAACTCCCAGCAATCATGGTAGGCATCTAGCAATGTTCCACAACCCCTAAGCCATAATGAAGTTACACTCCAATGAACCTATTTTCGATCGTACGCCCCGTGTAGTAAAATCCCTCCGTCGTCCAATCCCGATTAAGAATAGGTGCATGGCATGTCAAAACCCTCAGCTTAATCTTCATTCGAAATGTCAATCAATACAATGGAACGTGCCATCATGAAACTACTTTTCATATGACAATTTCATATACTCTGGCCATAGATTTCCTTTTTCCAATGTTTATTGACGTTCGACCGGGAACTCAAGATCAAACTATTTTGTGCCAACGAATCCCTTCTTGACCAACACCTATCCTCGCACATAAATAACATATGACCAAACCGACTTCTTGCATAAGACATGGTTAGTCTTGTGTTTATACACCATTTGAACCATATGCATCATATGTTGAATTCAATCGTGATGTCTTAGGTTTAAGGATTAGTGATACACTAGTACGATTCTACGATGTATCATTGACCACATTCTAAATGTCCATGTGATTCATCATAATTGGTCATATTCGATAAACAATTCACTAATCGTTTATCCATGCTAATGCCCTAATGATATGATTTTCATAATCACCCACACTAATATCATCACATGTTATTCAATGGAGACAATCAACATGCTTACTATGCAGTGTTATTTTTCAATTAACATTACTTACGTAGGGAATGCTTCGATGATTTGATATTCTAAAGATTCATATCATCCGAACATTTCACATGCATAATAAATAAAATAAATGAAGCAGTAAACCAACACGTGAAATAATAACGCTTTCTTCCATTCTTAAAATAATATTTACAAGATATAATGCTTTGAAACCGACAACACGATTGGTTTCTAGGGCATACAGTAACACTTCCAACTGCTTTCCAATCTCAATATGATGGCATTGACTTGCTCTTTAGGGTTTTTCTCTGTGTTGCTTGGTAGAGCACCTTGTGTTCTTTGTGAGACTAAATTTTCAAGCTATCCCACTTATACCTCCGGGTTCTAAATGGATGCTTCTTGGTTTTGAAATCTTGATTCAACATTGCTCAGGAATTTCACCATCAGGTCCTCCAAATTAGATTTCTTCTCTTGAGGTGGTTGGAATCTAGGTGGTGATGGTTTAGCAACATTTTGGTTCCATGAGAAATTTTGATGATTTCTCTATCCCGGGTTGTACGTGTTACTGCACGGATTGTTCAACTGCCTGTGAAAATTAGAAACAAAATTAGCTTGTTCAGAAGAAAATGCACAACAATTGCTTACATGGCATTTATGATTTGGGTGGACTCCCCCACAAAAGTCGCAAACAGTCTTTTGAACTTGAACTATGGAAACTTGCATATTGTCCATCTTCTTATTTAAAGCATCCATTGTATTACTAAAGACGTGATTGCATCTACAATGTATGCTCTTGCGGGTCTCCTCACAGCTGATCTATCAGTGGCCCATTAACAACTATTTGAAGCCATTTCTTCAAATAATTCATATGCCTGTTCAGGATTTTTTCTCATTATTGTGCCCCCTGCTACTGCATCTATCATATTACGAGTATTGTTAGTTAAGCCATTATAAAATGTTTGTACCTAGAGCCACATTGGCAACCCGTAATGTAGGCATTTGTGTAGTAAATCCTTGAAACTGTAATACCCAAGATGTCAAAGGTATGTTGCCAACTCAAAACAATTCTTTAGATGTTAATTTTATGTTAAGAAGCATAAAATCTAACTAAGGGCAAAATTGTCAATGATGTGAATCAATTATCCTTAAAAAGGTATTAAGGGCAAAATAGTCATTTTGCCTATGGATAAGCATTGCAAAAAGTCAAGAATGAATAGACTTATTGCATTTAATGGCATTAATTAAGTAATGATTATGTTTAGTGCCAAATGACTCAATTGCCCTTATATGAGAAATCAAGGACTTATGGGTTAGGTAATTAAAATAATTGGGCACATAGGGTAATTACATGTTATAAGGGAGATGAAAATGAAAATTCAATAAAAAATTAGCCATAAATTTGACCAAGGGAGGAGAATAAATCATTTTCTTCAACCTCTCACCATTTCTCTCAAATTCCACCATAACTTCTCTAATCCAAGTTTTCTCTCTCTATAGATCAAAGAAGATTGGCCTAATTTCAAGGGAGCAAAAATTGTGGGAAAATTTCTTCAAAAAGATAAGGAAGAACCTCCCATGACTTTAGGAGGATTGTAGATTTTAATGAAACCTTGAATTAAGGCTTTAAGGCATAAAATTGATGGATGGTAAGTGTATTGATGTTGATTGTGGCAAAACTTGTAGTATTGGATGCCACATGGTGTTGAATAGTTTCTATTAGAAGTGTTGATGTGTAGTTTGCATTAACTTACAATGTTATGACAATGATGCATGATCATTGAAATGAGGTTTTACACTTTCTTTAAGATGTTAAAAACCATTAAGGGGAGGTTTAATTGATCCATAAGTGGACGTTTTTGTTAATTGTCAATAGAAATTAATATGGCATGGTTTAATATGAAAAAATTCGGATTTGGTAAGTTTAGGGGTTATGTTAAACATGCTTCAGTATTTCGACTATAACTTGAGTCATAAAAATAAAAATAATATGATTCTTGAAGAATTGGAAATTTAAGACACAACCCTATAACTTTTATGTTGAGTCCAAGAACCAATTCAGTTAGGAAATGGATGAAAATGACCTGAAGAATAAGTTTATGGTTATTAAAGTTTAAGATTTAACATAATTACTTCTTATAATTATGAATTGATTATGTATATTGTTGTAATTAAGCCATGTACTAATGTTTACACATTAGTTACATGATATTTGAAAAATATAAATATTTGGTCATGAATGTGAATGCATAATTGATGTGATGAAATGATATGAAGATGCAATGTAATATATGTTTTAAGATAATAAATGTGAGCAGATTTAATGTAAATGGATTGATGATCCATAGATGAATCAAAAGTATTAAGCTCACTAAAATATGTTTTTACATGCCATAAGATGTTAGAGATGCATATAGATAGGATGGAAAATGTGTAAGCATATCCTCGTATACTAGTTGAGGAAATATGAATATATGCTTTAGATGCTAAATAATGTGTAAGCACGCCTCCAGATGATATGAGCTCTAGAAGAATTTGAGGCTAGATGATATGAAGTGCTTAAGACTCTAAGAAAAGTCCGATCGGCTAGAGGTTAGATGATTCATATGCATTTAGTTGCATTACATGAGTTATGATGTTATTTACATTATGAGATGATTTGTACTCATGTTAGATGATATTTAGATGTTATGTCATGACATGTGATGTGTGTGTACTATGTTTACATACTTGTTTGTATGTGTACACTTGACGTTTTTATATGGCCATGGGCTAAAATGATGAAAAGTATAGGAGTTAGTAAGGAAAAGGAAGCATACCTAGATGTAACAACCATGTGGTGTGTAAATGAATATGTTTAAATGAAAGTCAAATAGCACACCTAAAATTTGATGGATCATTCCTTACTGAGCAATTAGCACTCACCCTTTCATTGTTGATTACTTTGCAGGTAAACCGAAAGCGAAAGATGTTGGACATAGTAGGGCTACGCGTGAGGGGAGATGATATGTTGTCATCCTGACACTTTATCTTGATGTAAATAATGTAAATGATAAGTGCTTGTGAAACACCTTTTGAAGCTTCCACCCTATAACTATGTTTTGAATGATTAATTTCCAAATAAATTATTAAAGTTTTTGAAAGTATAAGTTTTGATCCTGCGGGACATCTTATATGAATGTTGATATTATTATTATTATTATTATCCTTGCACATGTTTTCTAAATACAACTCGTTCTCCAAACATGAATCCCTAAATTCTCATTGAGGGATATTCAGAGGACACTTGACTGGAGAGGGGTTTTACATAAATGCTCTCATGCCTTATACAGTGATTATGTATCAGCCTGCAAAAACATAGTAATTTCGTTACGTAACTTAGCGCTATTTGCAGGAGGAAAATACTTACCCAAAAAATTTATGTGCCATCATGTCCCATGTAATGATCGATCCTGCAGGCAGAGAAAGTAACCAACTTTTTGCCTTGTCCCTCAGAGAGAATGGAAAAATTCGTAGGCGAATGGCATCATCCGAGACTCCATTATGCTTGAAGGTATCGCAAATTTCTAGGAAATTAGCTATGTGGGAGTTCAGATCCTCATGTGTCAAACCACCAAATTGCACTGAATGCTGAATCATTTGGATTATATAGCTGGTTTAATTTCAAAAGTATTGGCTTGAATGGTTGGCCTTGTAATGCTTGATGTCGCCCCAATTAAAGATGGCAATGCATATTCCCAAGCGGTCTCGCTGCCTCTGCATTGGTTGCTACTACATTATTTCCCTCTACATTGTTTCCTGCTCCCTCTTTGTTGTTCCTTTCCATTGCTTCAACTTGTATTCTTCTCAGTCTCCTCAATTGGTGTAAAGTGCGCTCAATCTTAGGATCAAATTTTCAAGTTCTTCTCTTCTAGAACGGGTTATGCACTATGGAAGAAGAACCTGAAACAAAGAAATAATAAAACAAAAATTAAAAGAATTTTCTCAAAGTAACAAGACTAGTCAAAATAAATGTTAAGTCTAATTTTTCAGTCCCCGACAACGACTCCAAAAACTTATTGTGACTTTTTCGTACACTAGCAAGGGCACTAGTCGACAAGTAATAAAGTGGTGAATAAAGTGTCGAATCCCACAAGGGCTAAATGCAAAACAAACAAATCAATTGACTAATCTTAATTGTTATTTGAGATGATGAAAATTGTGATGTGAAATTAAAATTAAAAAAAAAAAAACAAAAATTACTAGAAATAAAAACAACTAATTAACACGAATAAAGATCACTATGCAATGAAAATTTTAAGGGTTTGATTCTACTAAACCAATGTTGACAACTATGTAATGAAAGAAAATCAGATTCAGAAATTTATTGATCTAAACACGGCTAAATTCCTTAATTTTAAACAATTGTGAAATTCATTAACTGTTAAGTTTCACTCCCGCTTGAAACCTAAACTGGCCACATAAATCTTATATGACTCTCCTGAGTATCCTATTCAATTCATGATCCATGCTATTCTTATGATCTAAAGTAATTTCACCGTCCGGTTCATCATCACATCAATAAATTAGTTGAATCCAATGAAACCCTAATCATAATATTTCTAATCAAATTTTACTGCCCAATTCATCATTTAAAAAGAACCCTAAATAATTAAAGAAACATCATATCCAAAAGCATTATGTAAACAACACAGTTCTTGTATAACAATAAAATTGACGAATGCTTTAATAAAATTGAAAATCAAGTCAACATGGTGTTTGGTAGAATCTACCCCTTAACAAAAGAAATCTACTCCATAATAGAAGTAAAAAAAAATCAAGATTGGTTGTGAAATCATCATTAAAAAAATTTCAAACTAAAAATAAAAATAGAGTAGTTGAGATTAAAACTAGAATCTTGAAGAATTGATCTCTTGAAGGATTTCGCGCCAACTTCTCCCGAATGAATGGTGCTAGACTTCTCCTCCCTTGATGTGTTTTGTTTCAAGAACCCTAGCCCCGAAAAATATTGCTAAGGACCTCTATTTATAGTAGTAAGGTCGTGAGGGTATCGTGGTAAAAAGTCACACTTCGATTAAAAACACATAATACTAATTCTACTTGTCTTCCATGCACTAATGTAACATTCGGCTCAATTTTTAACAATTTTTCAGGTCGAACTGGATCACAACCAAAACACGAAAGTTGTATCCCTACCTCTTATTTTTCAAACTCCACCATAATCAGGTCAATCAGAGTTGTGTATCTCAAGTTACGCTAATTTTCGTGCAGCATGTTTTGGTAGAAAAATTTCAGATCACAAAATTCATTCATGCCGCGTCAAAGAAAATTCTTGCCATTACAAGCGTCAATGAATTGAAAATACTCAAAACACACCCGTGATCCTATAAAAGATATTTATGAAAGAATTATGTCAAATCTCACAATTTAGACCAATTTTCCCACAAATAATCTTAATAAATAACTAATTAGACATGCATTTTTAGGCTTCCATCATAGTGTACCACTGATCTTTAGATCTGAGATGCCATAGTTGGATTCGACATATGATGCATGTGGTTTATATGGTGTAAAGTACGAGATTAGTCATAACTTGTACAAGAAGCCGATTTGGTCACATGTTATTCATGTGTGAGGAAAAATGATGGTCAAGATGGGATCTGTTGACTCGAAATAGTTTGATCTCGAATTCCCAGACAAATGTCAATAAATATTGGAAAAGGAAATCTTTGGCCAAAGTATAAGAATTGTCAAATGAAAAGTAGTTGCATGATGGCACGTTCCATTGTATTAATTGACAATTCGATTAAAGATTAAGTTAAGGGTTTTGAAATACCATGAACCTATTCTTAATCAGGATTGGATGACGGAAGGATTTTACTAAATGGTATGTATGATTGAAAAACGTTCATTGGAGTTTAAATTCATTGTGGCTTAGGAGTGATGAAACATTGCTAGATGTCTACCATGATCGGTGGGAATTTCGATCATAAAGAGTTATGATGAAACATATCGAAATACGATATTGGGCCCAAGGCTAAGTCACAGTGAATCTAACTGGTCACACATAAAAACCAAGTACGAGGAGAGAGAGTGATACATATCATTAAAGGTTAATGATGTTCATATGTAAATGTATGCATCCAAATTTATGTATTTGTGAGAAATGATTATTCATGGAAAACTAGCACTTACCAAGGGTACACTACAAGAAAATTGGCTATCACATACGAACGGATAAATTTAAAATACAAATGGAGAACGACGGAATAATTTATGGTCGTTACTCAGTAGTTAAATTTTGGCGTGAATAACACGCCAAACATTTAATGTCGCCTTTGAAATGGAAACTATCCGTTGACAAAAATTTCGTCGTTAATCCATCGGAAAGCCAAAAATTATTTTGAAATTACCGACGGATTAGAAACGGAATAAACAACGACATCATTTTGCCCCGATTGTAGTATTTAGGGACAGATTACCGACAGAATTCACAACGACGTCGTTTTTCTGATTATAATGAATTGTAACGACGGATTAGCGACGGAACTTGCAACGACACAGTTTTAGGCCTATTTGGAATTACTAATATTGAATTAGAGACGGAGCAACGATGGATTTTGGAACGATGCCATTTTTCTTATTATGGTTATTTTTAACGACGGATAAATCCATCGTTAATCCGTCTCTAAGTGACAGATATATAAATCGAGCAAACAGCCCCAAACCAAATCGATTTCATTTAAAAGAGCCCTAAAACGATTTTCTCTCTGATTTCGCGCACAATCTTGCTATTTCTCACATTCTTGATAAGCTTTTGGGCCATTTTCCGATAGAACTTCATAGGTATGTGCTTATTTTTTGCGTTTTTTATTATTTTCATACTAATTTATGTGAAGTTGTTATTTTCATTTGCTTTTGTGATTGTTTCTTTTCAATTTCGCGTAGGGCTTGGGCATTGGTGACTTTGTCTTAGAAGTTTTGTTAGATTTTCGGAAAGAAATTCAAAGGTATTACGATTTATTTTGGCATTTTGTTATTTTGATAATAACCATAATCGTTGGCAGTGTAGCCATGTTTCTTGTAATTGTATGATGAGGTAAAAGTAGAAGTAGACTTAGAAGGTAGGTGTTGAGATGAATGGTATTGGTAAGAGACAGTTACAGCAGGAGCAGCTCAATACATTTGTAAATTAAACATTTAGGCTTTAAGGGTCTGTTTGGTATGATTTTTGAGAAGCTAATTATTAAAGTAAAATATGCAACACTAATGTTGAATAATAGCATGTTGGTAATTTCCCAAATTAGGAGTAGCAAATTGTTATTTAGAAACTATAGGGTGAGAAATGTTATGTTATTTGGCATTTTAAGGGATTTTTTAAACCCCCAAGGTTTGGTCAGAATACATAGAAACCCCTTAGGTATTAGAAATGATGCAAAACGCTATAGCATTTGTCAACTGTTAACAAAACCTCGTTAAAATTGTTAGAAATGGCGTAAAACAATCAAAACACATGTTTGAGGGGGTTTTCAGTTTAGCCAAACTTCATGGGTTTTAAAGTAATTATTCATTTCTTTGTTATAAACAAATATTTCTAGTCGAGGCTAAAAATAGTATTTAACCTCTATAGTTGTGTGAATTGTCAGTTATGTTAACCTTTGACACACAACCGAGAGTTTTGCACCATGTACGCTCGGGGGTTTTTTGGTATTATTTTTGAGAAGCTAATTATTAAAGTAAACTTTTTCTATGAAGTTAGTGTTTTAAAAATTTAGGAATAAATTTTAGAATTGATT
>WYDK02000051.1:1862925-1877234 GCA_009867345.2 Toxicodendron radicans
GGTTTTTGGGTTAGAGATTATACGGGTTCAAATCTTGCATTGGGGTTCGTGTTGCCTAACACCAAGGGTTCATATCAAATGGTATGTGGGAGTTTGAATCTGCAAATGATATTTTTGTAGACGAAGTCTTTCATTTGTTCGACGTCACGGTTGCCAAAGGCTCGACCTCTACTCACTTGGTGAAGTAATCACTGCGACTACTGCGAACCTAACTTCACCTTTACCTTGAGGCAGGAGGTCTATCAAGTAGATACCCCAAACTGCGAACCAAAATATAAATCTTTAGTTCGATTTTCATCACTAACGAAATAAATCATTTGTGCCACATGAGGAAGACAACTCATCTTGGGTCAAGCACCATGCCACCAAACGGATTAACAAATTCTTTCCACAACCCACAAGTTTGGGTGTTGATGGCAATACATCCCTCGAGTGATAAAATGCATCCCTCAAGTAATAAAATGTATGTATATATATATATATATATATTCCCAGAAGCTCAAGCTAAATGTAAGTGACTTATTAATCAAAGAACCTCAAACCATCACTCTTGCATGAATAAAATTTTAGGTTAGGATTGTAGATGTGCAAGTGGTATCACTCTAGCAACTCATTGATTAAATTTAAAATGTCTAATTACCAAATCTTTTACAACAAACAATTGTACATATCAAAGTATTACTAACCCCATCATCTCCAAAAATGCCATTCAAAAATATAACAGATTTACACCTTTTGACTCCCACCACAACTTCTAACCATCTATACATACAATTTGGAGATGAAGGGTTTTTAGTAGTTGTAGTATACATGTACCCAGACCCTAAAAAAAGTTAATAGAAGTTGGTTAGAAAAAGATTGCCGGAACCTCAAGTTTGGTATTTTTGGTCAAGAAACCTCAACGTGAGTGTTGATGCCCATCAGTCCATTACCAGAAGTACACCAGCTGAATATCAAAAATTGCTGGTACTGTAGACCCAGTAATGATCCCAGGAGGCTTGGAAGGACCTTTCAGGAGTCGGAGACAGGATTGGGTTTGGATTGGAAAAACTTGGCAACGGCCTGATAGAGGTTTTCTTCCTCGAAGGGCTTCGAGACGTATCCGTCCATTCCACATTTCAGGCACTCTTCATATGTAGCATGAATAACATCAGCTGTCATGGCTAATATTGGCATGTGCCACTCGGATTTTTTGGCAGTGCCATCAATTGTTGATCCACCATTTACCATCTGCTGCTCATTTACTTGGCTCTCCATCTTCCGAATTCGACGAGTTGCCTCAAACCTGAAACAAAATGAAAAACGAATTAAAAGAAACCCTTAAACAATCTGTGCATAACAGAAACACATTACAAATACAATGCAACATTAAAAATCCATAGGGATAAAGAAAAATCTCATTATGCTTTCGAGGGATCTGAACAATAAAATAGTTTTAAGTAGACTCAAAATCTGATTGGGAAGTTAAGATGGAAGCATAAAGAAGCACCACTTAAAATATATTATGATATCAAGCATGCAACAATTCATCCCCATGGGAAAAAAATTGGACTTATTATAGATCATACGACAGCCAAATGGATAGTAAACCAAACAAACAGTATATGCAAACCAAAATACTAACGTCCTTCACACGTGTCAGTGAATTGGCATGAGGATCTGGCTGTTTAATAACAAATATGATCTCCATGAAGAACTACCAAGCATAGTAGTAAACAGACACTATTTAGTCTGAGTAACATTCAGATACGATAGCTACTTTTTACACAATTGAACATGTTGAACAAGTAAAAGGGGCTATTTAATATGTTGCCATTTCATTTCCTCCCAAAATAAAATAAAAAATTACAACTAAATCAAACATAATTATATATAGTAAGGTGAAAGCCATATAAACAAAACATCATAACTTCCTAGGTTTCCAAAACTCCGAAGAGCTTGGGACAAGGCTTCATCAATGTCGGAAGAAAATGGAAAACAATATGAAATTAGATTAATTGCCATTCCAGAAAAAGAGACATACCCATCCATTTCCGGCATTTGAATATCCATGAAACAAGCATCAAAACTGTGTGGTATCTGAAGCAACTTCAGTGCAGTCGCACCACTATCTGCACACTCTACATTGGCGCCAAACTTCTTTAGTGCACCAGCAGCAACTCTGCGATTTACCATGTTGTCATCAACCACCAAAATTTTCTTACCACAGAGCAAGCTCTTAATAGGGACTTTAGATTCATTTAGCGCGTCTTTTCCAGCTTGCTTCTTCATCCCTACACTGAGTACCTGTTGAAGACAAGCTGCAATCATACTTGCTCTTAACGGTTTCATGATGACAGTATCCGAGAAACCTGCGGCCTTTGCTTTATCAAATTCATCATCACTAATATTGGTTGCAAGAAGAATGAGCCTAGGCAACTTTAAGACATGGCCATTCTGCCTCAAATCCAAGAGCTGTCCTTTAGCAGAACCATCCTCGCCAGAAATCCAATAATCCTTCTCAACAAGAATCATATCAGGCTGGATATTATTTCTGCCATATTCATTGAAGTAATACCTGTTAGCTCGATTATATAAGTTGAACATATTAAAAGAAAGGGCTTTATTTTAAACATCAACTACTATAGGGTCTTCTTATCTCTGAATATTTCATGAAAACTATATTTGCTTCTCTATGTATAACCCTTAAGCACTAATTAGCATCCCTTACATCTAGAGAATTTCTCATAGTTCTGGTCTTACTGGAAAATTGGTTGATCATTCTACAAATATAAATACATAAACCAAACAAAACCAGACTCAAGCATCTCCAAAACTCCCAAAAGTAAAATTATTTTAGTGCTTTGCAAACATGAAGGTATATCAAAGGCACATAACAGGATTTTCAAGTGAAAATTGTTATATATAGTCATTCCCCAAGGTTGTCTTAAGACAGAGCGGAGCCAGGGGGTCATTCCCTCGGGCTCAAGCCCTGATAAAACTTTTAGAAAAAAAGTTGGTTTTTTTATTTTTTTTTAATTATATTAAAAATATCTCTCAATCCTAATAAATAATTATAATTCCATAATTTCTCAATTTGTCTTCTATAGAATTCATCATACAGTCTTTTCTCTCATTTCTACAACACTCTTCTTTTTTAAATAAACACTGTTTATCATCTTTTTTATTAATGTTATACTCATATCAACAAGATTAATAGGTTTTCGTCTGTATATTTAAAATTTCTTTCAACTCCCGAAAATAATTTTCTAGTTTCAGCCCAGCCTAGGTAAAAGGACAAAAATTAGCAGTGGGCCAACAAGTCAAGGAGTAGTTGTAGTATTTTATTGGGATTTCTTCAATTTGGACACAATCAGTAAGGATTGCCTTTGCACTTCGAAAAACTTACCCAGAGATTGTAGAACCATTTTTTCCAGACATGCCAACGACCGACTTGATGCTGGTAGCAACTTCAGACACTATGCCAAGCCTCTTCAAATGGTATCGGGTTACAGCAGCTCTGACTGGTTTTTCATCAACTACTACTGCTTTCAGTCCTCCAAAAGCCAAAGGCAGCTCCTCAGATTTAGACTTGCCCCTATCAAGGCATGCTTTTTTCTTATACCTCCCAAAAATAGCAGTGAATGAAAATGTGCTCCCAATCTTAGGGCGGCTTACAAAGTTTATCTGACCATGCATCAGCTCAACCAGACACTTACTGATGCTTAAGCCTATACCGGTTCCTCCATAATGTCTAGAGGTTGAGCTGTCTGCTTGCATGAAGGGCATGAAAACCCTGTCCTGGGCAGAGAAAGGGATCCCGATTCCCGTATCCTCCACACATACTATCAAAGTGACATCCTCTGAGACATCATTAGCTGCCATCATGTCTATAACTGACGCATTAGATTGTAAATCTTCAACAGCAGCTAAATGTCTAAATGTATCCCAACAATTCCGTTCATCAGCTGCTTGAAAACCACTCAATGTTCTATACTGATCCGTACCAGATTTGGCACCTTCTTCTGATCCACCATTCAAGAAAGTCTCATCTTTCACATTCATATTTCCATTTGACTGTCCAGCTAGGTGGACTTTGACAAATATATGTCCTCGTTCAGTGAACTGACAAAAAACTTAACATAATGAATATCAACTATATCGAGACATTAAACAAAGAAAACTATTGACATGGTAGGAAATTAGCCCTAGTGATGTAGTGTTCAAGTTATGAAAATTGTCAAGGTACCACAAAACTTCACTAATACAGTAGCTTGACAATTAAGTAATAAGCCAATAGTAGTGAGAGAATTGCTATACACTAGCAGTGTAAGTCCAATAATAAATCTGAAACGATTTACTCACTTTGACAGAGTTCCCAACAAGATTTGTGATGATCTGTCTGAATCTGCCAGGATCCCCTATAACAAATTCTGGAACTTTGTCCGAAACAAACACCGCCAGCTTCACGTCCCCATTTGATTAGATATCAGTAGCCATCATTCATAGATTGATGTCAACACCGCCAGAAAGGTAAACGGAAAAGAAGGAAAGAAACAAAAAAAGTTAGCAATATTTCAGTACAAAATAAAAAAATGCATGTCAATTTGTGCTTCATAAACTATGAGCACCATGCATGACAAGCAACAGAGTGAGAAGAATGGTAATATTTTTGGCTCCCTTAAGCCATCGTTTTGAAAATCAGATGACATGAATGCAAATTTTGCATATATTAGAGTTGCACCAGCCTTACCTCAAGGCCTTTCTTTCTAGACTTCTCCGAAAATAAAGACAGGACTTCATCCAGTATTGATCTCACATGAAATAGGACAGCTTCCAGCTCTAACTTGCAAGCTTCCACTTTTGCCCGGTCAAGCACCTCATTTATTAATGTTATCAGTGCCTTTCCACAAGCTTGAGCAGTTTGAGCATAGTCTCTCTGTGTAGAACTTAAATCTGTACTCAGAAGCAAAGCAAGCATTCCTGCAATACACACAAGATAAGATTGCATCCCCATTTAGGTGTCTAAATACCAAAAAATAGCATCTATAATTTTAGACTGAAAAACTTCTTAAGATATGAACATACCAAGGATACCGTTCATGGGTGTTCTAATTTCATGAGAAACAGTTGCTAGAAACTGACATCAAAAACACAAATGAAAATTAGGCCATGGCAAGTCTCACTTCATCACAGAGGTGAATCATGCTGTAGAAACATAAAAGATATGATACCTGGGATTTGGCAACATCAGCTGCTTCTGCTAGGACTTTCAATTCCTGCATTTTATGGAAATCATCCTCAACTTTAACAATGTGAATTGCTGCACCATATAAGATATACCCTACTAATAAACCAATCACGAAGAATAAGAAAGCGGTGGTGAGTGCCGTCCATGGCATAGGTGCCTTTTGAAGATATCTGCTCAGAATTCAATGTAATAAGTACATGCATGAAAAATTCCCCAGATCTCTTTCATCTATTATATGAAAAAATAATCAATGACTAGATTCACTTGCCTGCATTTCATCTCATGCTTTCTGAAGGGATCTCCAAAATCTAGCTTGCTCTCATGCACAAGAGACATGTCACCTTCTTGATTTTGGTGACCATACATGATTAAGGGCTCCAAAGAGTTGGTGATATCATACACATTAACCAAAATTGCTTGATTACCAGCAAGTTGCCCAAGTAAATTCTCCACAAGGGACTCAACATCAAAGGCTCCCCCAAGGTATCTGCTTTCAATCAGAATTTCTTATTAGATTTAAAAAAGAAGGTATCTAGAGCTTCCAAATTAACAATTAAAAAACTTGTAGTTCAGAAAATGGAAGGCAATGCTTCCGTTTTCTTTCCAAAAGAAGGAATAATACATGATGCTTTGCAATGAATACCAACTGCAAGATGACATAAGCCAATGGAAAAAGTAAAAAAAAAATCTAGATAAAAGTTCAGCATTGTCCAAATACTAAACCGCAAACCATTTGTACATTTATAAGCAAGAATAATAATCTGTTCATGCCAATCCTCATAATATCATTGAAAAAACAAGTCATGTAGTGGTGTTAGTTGACTGCAAATCCTGTGACAGTGGCAGAAGTTGTGGTACTTGCAGAAACGAATCAATACTGGCATTGATGGTAGTAGTGACTGCAGAATGCAAAGGTAGTAGTGATTGTTGTATTATTTGAAGTGGCAGCAACAGTGGTGGAGGCAGCAAAAAGTCAAAAATGGTTCCGGTAGCAGTGATGATACTAGTGGGCAGTACGGATGACATTAAAGCAGCAAGGAAGCAATACAACTTGAACATAACCTTATAAACCTGAATCAGAAACCGCCTTGAGCCTAGAAGCGTAAGCCAATGATGATCAGCCAATTCCTTATACATACAAATCCTTCACTTTTTTCTTATTCATTTATGATGACAGATTTAATATCCACACACTGGCATGTGTATTAAACAGGTGATAACAATGGTTACATTAGCAGGCAATGGCTGTGGTCATGGCAGTGTTTTCTACTACAACGAGAGTCAACATAAGCGGCACTTGTCTTTTTAGTCCCCTTGTTCAAGGCACTTTCAGAAAATTGAAACAGTAAGAATGGAAGTCTTAGTATCAAGAAAATGCTAAGCCCTCAGTTGGTTTCCTCCAACTTAATATCAACTGGTTAGTTTCTACCAATATGGAAACTGAGTTAGTTTCTTCTTTAAAATCAAATTGAACTAATTAACTCTCTTTGCAGTTTGTTTAAAATCTGAACTTAAAAGGGTGAGTAGAAATGCTCTCTCAACAAATTTTCAAATCTGAGCAACATCACACTCAGCCGTCATCCGGAGTAAAACTATCTCCCAATTCCATGTTAACATTTCTTAAACCTCTCATGTACTGTGGGGCCATATTGGCCACTTGTTAATATTTCTAAAACTGGTTTGCATTGGTCTTATAGTTCACAAATAAAAGAGCAATTATAAAATATTTCAAGATACACAAGCTTTCAGAATAGAAAGGCAAACACAAAGCCTTACCCTCCAGTTGCTTCAATGCGCTCTGCTACTGTTGGCTTTGGCGGTAGCTTGGACTTATAAACTGGAATTGTCAACACAACACCAAGATGATGAGAACCCAGCAACCTAAAGGGTCTTGTTAGAACTGCTTTCCCAGTAGCCCTAGCCCTCAAAATGTTCTCTCTGTCCTCCTACATCATGCAATGAGGAAATTACATGTCTAATTAAACATTGAATTTCTCCAGCATACTGAAAAACTTAAATTTATGCACAAGATAAGCAACTTGAAGATCAGAAATTCAATAATATACCTCCCCAGACATCATGTCAAGTGATCCAATATAGGAGACAGTTTCTTGAGAGAATATCACCGGCGCATACTCATCCCGCACAGGTGAAGGTTCTGTATCCATTGTCTTTATGGTCCACCCATTCTCTCGTTCAAATTTCTCCCTCTCTGAATCAAGCACTCTTTGTGCATAAGCAACTCCACTCATCAAGGGCCGCTCAAAAGCCGTTCTAGCCGTGTACTCCGCAAACGTTTCCTGCATTATTTCCCAACAAACAATCACGCCAAAATTCTCATAGTAATTTAGAAATGCTATGTTCAATACCAACATATCAATTTTGTCCCCAGAAAAATAAAGAATTGCTTAAACTAAGTCCTACAAAATGGGTCACCTGGATCAATTTAAATTTTCCAACTTCTTTAAAATAAAAGACAACAGCAAACTTATAATTCCAAATTCAAGTAATTTTTCAAGAATTTCTCTCTCTAACCAAACAAAATTTAACAACTAAAGTTAAACTTCAAAAGCAAGAAGAATAATACACAAACCTGATCGATTGCAGAAGGATTCTTGATGTAATGGAAGGTAGAAACAAGAATGGCAAGGGCGTGAACATGGTTAACACTAACACTGAACTGATCTTGCAACATTCTAGCCCTTTGATCACACATACTAATCAAAACATCTTTCCTTCTGACCTTGTTTTCAGCATCCATACCCTCAAAGAGCAACATGCTAATAAAGGCCACCATCAAAACCCACAGCATAAAAAACTTAGGAAGCCAACCCCTGTTGGCCTGAATAAATGTGTAACCTTTTGTAGTCCCCGTTTGGTCATTCACTCTCAGAGCCACTGAATGGTTCTGAACCAGTGAGTTGTTCTGGATATGATGCTGCAGCATCTTCAGGCCCATCCCAACACCACCCACAACAATAACAACAAAAAATCTCCACAACTACTTGCTACACACCCACTCCGTATCTAAGAAAATGCAAAGAGAAAACAACTTTGCTTAAAGTACTGGAAAATTATCAGATAAACCTTTTTACTCCATGGAAAACTATGATTGCAGCATTGTTTGGTGTGAATGAAGAACCAAAAAGTTTGAATTTTTACAAAACAAGCACAGAACCCAGAAAGAAAAAACAAGAAATATATATAAAAATGAAAAATATATATAAATCTCAGTTTCTTGCTCAAGCTCTCTATAGTGTAGACCTATTCCTAATGACCCTCTTTCTCAAAAACAGAAAAAAGAATAGAAAAGCTCTAAAATCTGAGAGACAAGCATGGCTCTCAAAAGATGGAAAGGAGCTCAAATTCCGAAAATGGGGTTAGTTTAAAAAACTAGAAACAAAACACTAATCATGTTCTCTCCAAGCGTGAAGTCTTTAGTAGAAGCAAGAAGACAAACAACACCACGTTCACTGTTTCTCTGTAAAAAAATTAATATAATAAAGAAAACCCAAAAATAAAAAAAGAAATAAAACTATGAGAGATGGATTGACCCAGAACAAAACCAGCGAAGCACAACGAAGCAAAATATATTGGAGAGAGAGACTGAGAAAGATTTGTTTTTGGTGAAGAGAGGAAGAAGGTTAAGCTGGAGAGAGTTGGAGGAAGAGGTTGATTGAATAATAATAATAATGGTGAAAATGGTTTGATTTTGTTGAGTGAATAAAATTAATAAATTAAAGTGAAACTGAATCGAATTTTTAAGATTTTCGTAGATACGCAGTTGTCTCCCTTCAGACACAACCCCCACGTTAACTCTCTCACTTTCTTGCTCCTGTGTTTTTTTTAATTGCTTTCACACCCTACTTTGTCTCCTCTACCTCTACTTCTTCTAATTAACGCTTTTCTTGAACTATTATAGAGTTCAAAAAAAAAATTAGTTTTAATATTATTTAACAGGGCATTAATCAAATAGGATACAAATTTCATACCTCCATCCCCGACCCCAACCTTGGATTTCATAAGGGATGTAATGAGGTGATGTATCATATTATATGTCAAATTCATGAACATTACCTAAACAATGTAAAGGTTACTCAAATTGATTGATAATGTCAGTAACAAATGATGAACATTCAGAAACATACCATTCCTCTGTTTTCTCATCTCCATTTATGACAAATTTAGAGCATATATATAGTCAATGCATGAAGTTTCTACTTTCTACAGAAATAACTTGTTTATATTATGACACTTATTCTTAGTTTATTAGGCTAACCAAAAGAAAACCAGCTAAGATGACCTAAAAAGATTTGAGAAATCTTATATAATTTGTTCATTCAATGTGTGAATTGATTGTGTTTTGAAGAATCTTCTTTTTCTTTTTTTTTTTTTAATTAAATTTGGTGTTCTATTATTATTGGTTTTGTTTCTCTCACTTATGAACTTGTGTATTGTTAATGAGAGAGAGAGAGAGAGAAACAAAAGAATCCTGATTTTATATTAAAATCACTATCACATATCTTGACGACAATGACACCTCGGATCTCATTCCTTTTAAATTACCTATATAACCTCTTTCTCTTTTATTTAATTCCTAAACTACCCTTTAATGAGATAAGTATATAAGTTGATTCCAATTACAGGGTAGACAGCCACATCTTAAAAAATTGACCTGGTAGAACAAATTCTTTGTACCAACCATTTGAACAACACATATTTAGTATCTCCTCAAAAGAGTGATAGATATAAACTACAACTTTCCGTCTCTAATATTCTACAAATTTATTAAGTTGGTGATAATTATGAGTTAAATAGTTCTATATCATTTATTTAAAATACATAAAATTTAACGACAAAAAGATTTATGTTATTATTATTATTTTCTTATGATCGAAAGTGTCTGGGTCAGTTTACATTTATCTTAATTAATCATTCAGAACCCTAAAATTATCGATCGGATAAGAGTTCCAGTGATCACTATTATTAATAATTGTGGGAACTCAAATTCGAAAGACCACGTTAAATCTTTTTCTTGCTCTTTTATCATTAAAAGGACTCAAACTTAGGAGACTTTAAATGGTTATTGTTATTAACTCTATTTTGAAGTAATCTATTAAAAAATGATCACGTATGCCATAATTGTGCTCTTCTAATTAATCACCCTTTTGATGACCCAAAAAATCATCAAACATCATTTTCACAGTTCACACTTTTATATTCAAACATATTGAAGAAGACAAATGAATTTCTTTTATCTTAAGTTAAGTAATGTTTAATGATTGTCTTATTTTAGTTATTTAAAGACAAAACAAAAATTATATTAATCATTTAAATGATTTAACTTAACAAATAGCAAAAATTGTTGTAATTTTTGATAAATTTCTGAATATAATGTGGTCATTGATTAAAAGGGTATAATCTCATACATAATTATAGTAGATAAAACCTTTTATTTTATTTGTATATTATATAATTTATGATTATAAGTATTATAAATGTAATATTTTTATGTTTAAAAGAAAAAAAAAATCACCATGGGATGTGACATAATTAAGGACCTAGGATAATAAGGTAAATGAGATGGGGATATTGCTTTTGGTATCAACCAATTCAACCCTAACTTTAATATAAACACTTTTGCTACAACCACCAATACCATTAGTTTGGGTTCTTCTTCCTCACTAAATCCAAGTCAACTAAAAGTTAATTCATAGTGCCATTCCTATCTTACTTTATTTCATTACCATTGCATATTCTTTGGGCAAAAGTAAAGGACAAACAATTATATGATTCAATTTTTTATTTGCTTTAATTAATTAATTTATCTATGAGTAAAATGTAGTCATACCACTACATCAATAAAATTGACTCTTTTATTTTATAACATATAGGAAATTGTAAACTATTAAATCACTACATTTTTTTTTTTTTTATGATTTGATATAATAACTAATACATAAATGTTATTTTCATGATTCCTAGTATTATTACAATAAAAATTCCCAAATAAAATCTCTAATTTTTCATTCTATTCATTTACACATCAAAATCACATATGAAGATATATAATTTATATAATAAATTTGAGATATCATTTGGGAAATATAGTATTATTCTTATAATAAGGGTAACATATTATCTTATAAAAACTTATATATAACATATGTTTTTAAAAATTATTTATGGATTATAAATGAAGGAAATGAGTTAGATGTTAAATTAAAAAAGAAATTAATTGTTGGTATGATGATAGAAATAGTAGATGATGTTGGTTAATGGTATCGTATAAGTTAAAAATAAATAAATAAAATAAATAAATAAATAAAAAAAGAGGGAAATCTTTTGATGGAATAAGTGGGAGATTTGATGGGGACCATAGAGAAGAGAGGAATTGGAATAGGTTTTGTTTGATAGCAAAGCCAAATAGGAAAATAGTGAATTAAAATGTGGGGACTCAAAGTTGTTTAAGTGTCGGCCATGTGGGTAGTCAAGATTAGCCCCACTTTGCAATCACTTTCACTTACAAAAGTCCATGTTTCTTTTTTTTTTTTTTTTCCTTATTTTATCATCCCCACCCAACCTAGACATGACAAACTTTCAAACACCTCCATTCACATGCCCACCTTCCTCTTCCTCTTTCTCATCTACGTATTTTTCTCATTAATGCATGCTTTGTCCTTTAAACTGACTTAATACTTGCACGCCCTGATTATGTTTGACATATGCTTTTGTCCTTTAAACTGACTTAATACTTCCCCTTCCACACCCACACCCGTCCTTGCCCCCTACACTCACCCCCTCACCCAGGGATATGTTTGACAAAGAAGTCTCACACCCGTCCCACAAGAGAGAGGAATTAATGAGATTTTATCAAGAAAAATTTCTGTGAATTCTTTATTATTTTTTATTTTATATAAAATAAAAATATTATTGTGATGTTCGTATCATTAATGATAATATTATTGAATTAATATTATATCAACATTTGAGAAATTTCAGTTTACAATGTTTAATAAATAAATATATATTAAAACATAATCTTCATGAAACGGACACATATACATTAATGAGAGCAAAGAAAACGAATGATATTAATAATTTAATGTGACAATTATGTTAACGTATGTATTGATTTTTTTTAAATTCTTTATATGTTATTATCAGAAGAACTAACGACGGTCACAATCACAACTAAAGTCACAAAATGTACTCATTTAGTGATTAAAATGACTAATGGAGGATGCTCATACCTCATAATATTATATTTATCATATTAAGGCAAAAACTCACATATATTATTAATACATCATATACTACACCAACATATTATATAATAATGTCTAATAAAATTTTATCTAATAAATTAATATAAAATGTAATAACAAATGCATTATAATACATGTTTATATTCAAATTAAATATTGATTAGGTTAGGAAGGCAAGTTTTCAATTATTCACATTTTTTTACAAGGTAAATAATTTGATCAGTGTAATAATTACAAAAATATGAACTAATTTTATCAAATGATTATAATTCTCTGAAAATTTTCAAAAAAACACAATTTTACATTGAAAAGTTTAATTAGAACTATAATATTATTAGTTTGTTACACTATGTTTTTTTAGAATTGAGGAAGGGGCGGGTGCGGGGACGAGGCCAATGCCATCCCTTCACCAGCCCTGCACCTTGGGAAGGATTTAGTTTTTAGACCAGTACTTGCACCCACACCTGATTTTTATCGAAAAACCCCGCCCCTAATGGGGCAGGTCCAACTCCCATCTCTATCTAGTAGCTTATTTCTGCTTCTCTTACCTTGTCCTTCCAATTCAATAGAATACAATTGAATTCAATAAGATATCTCTCGGTCATACTTTGACCTTTCAGTTGTTTCTCTTGCCCTCTCAAAGATATCTCTCGGGCATACTCCGGCTTTCTTCAAATTGCCTCGTTTGCCCTCTCAAGTCAATCATGATATCAGAGCTTCCAGGTTGAATCAGCTTCCGCTCAGCTAGCCTCTCCTTTCTGTCCCAAATTTAAGACATATAATAGCTATTTATATAGGTATATGCATGTCTAGAAAAATTTTGTCAACAACATGGTAAATGTCTAAGGAGGCTGAGTTTTAAATGGGACTGTTTGTGACCCCTCCAGTTTCTTGAGAATTTTCTTGGTGCATATTGAATCATTTTCAGCACTTACTACTATCCAAGTGCATAACCAAGCTTCCGCTGATTAATCCATTCAAACCTCTAGTTTTCTCTTCACCGGCAAAACACATAGGTACTCGGATTGGTTAAACCAGAAACCTTAGGACCCATGATCAGCACTGAACAATTCAATCAGCTACTTCAAATGTTGAATCGTATCCCATAGGCAAATATGACATCATATGCAAGTACATGTTTCTGTCTATATTTTATTAAAGATGATATCTGGATAATTGATTCAAGGGCTAGTGACCATATTCTTTGCAATCCCAAATTTTTTTTCCATAGTCATATGCCCACTAAGTCATCTACCTCCATACATATGTCAAATGGAAATATTGCACCAACCACCCACATAGGAATTGTCCACCTAAGAAAAAACTTAGTGCTTAAAAATGTTCTGTTTATTCCCAATTTTCATGACTCTTATTTTTATATCCAAAATTTGCACATATGACAATTGCATATTAAAATTTCTTCCTACTAGGTGTGAATTTCAAGACCTTCAATCGGGAAACTGATGGGCTTGGGTAAGGTTCATTATGGTTTGTACTACTTGACAACTGATAATTTTAAGGAATTTAAAACGTCACCTTCTTCTTTTATTACAAATAAAAATTCTCATTGTAAAACAAATACTAATAAAAATTCCTTTATTTTTCATCAAAGATTAGGTCACAGTGCCTCAATTCCTCAACGTCAGTGCCCAGTTTGTCCTCTTGCAAAACAATCTCGTACTACTTTTCCTAATAGCACATCCACTACCACACATCATTTTGCTTTGGTTCATCTTGACATTTTGGGGCTAGATATCACTCATAATCATGATGGATCCAAGTTTTTCTCACCATTGTTGATGATTTTTCTC
>WYDK02000051.1:1877334-1888977 GCA_009867345.2 Toxicodendron radicans
TAAAGATAGATGAAAGAAAGATAACATAAATTTACTGGATGATTTGATGGCATCCTAGTTCTTCTCTTGAACAACTTAGGTTCTTCAACCATGTTTTCTTTATGATAAACCCAAAATATCTTGATTTAATAACTCAAAAATCATATATATTATTTATGGAGAAAGTTTTAAGAGTACAATATATATATTTATATTATAAAATAATAATTTTTAAAATGAGATTACCAAAAAATAACAAAACCCTTAATAAACTCGATCACTTTGAGCAAACTAAAGTATGTTAGTTGAAAGATGAAATAAACTTTCTCAACCACCAAGAATTAGAATAATAATATAATATTAAAATTAAAACAAGGAACATTAATGGTATAAAAAACAAATAAAAGGTTTAACAATAATGAAAACGTTGTTAAAAGTAGGGATTATTTATTGTATTCTCACATGAAACAATTAATGTCGGAGATTGGCGCACGAAACTCAAGTATAACACAACAACACTCTTAAACGTGAAAAGGTTAAGTTATCAAGGTAGAATTCGAAATTATTAAGTAAATATATTTTATATTGAGGTAAAGTCAAGATGAAGGCCTCAATTTTAATACAAAATTAGATTATAATTTTAGTTATTAAAATGTAAAAGCAAAGAGTGGGTCCAATTGGCCACTCTAAAAGAGATTGTCTTAGTGCTACGTGACATACATTATCTTGCAGGATGAGGGTGACTAATGATATGCTATGCTATGCTTGTCCCAACAATAACATTACAAAGAGAAACATTTCATCTTTCCATGTGTTTTATGAGGATATGAGGACAAATATTCATATTCGTATCCATTACAATGGAATATCAATTCATTACATTATTTGATATTAATTTATAAATAAGATTAAAAGAAATTTAGCTATATCAATTAATACTCCATGGAACTAAAATTAATTTTATTAATTATATTTACATTAATCTTTATGGATATTTTCAAGGATTTTTATTCATTTTAATTTAATTTGTTGATTAATTATTAATTATTGATCTATCAGTGGAAACCTGTTGATTTGACATTACTGAAACTTTTTTGTAGGGAAAATGACACTAAACTCCACGAGAGACAGTCCTTATAAGCCCCTCTTGTTTTAGAAATGACACTAACACCCTAATATTTTCAGAGTTACCAAAATCTTCCACCTAACACATGCTCTGCATGTATATACCCTTTTACCCCATTAACATTTAATAAAGTGAACTTAAAGCCCCTACCTTCCCAATATCACTCCAAGTTCAATAGCCCCTGCATAAAAAACCAAACCCAAATAAAATTATCTTTAGAAATAACACTAAAACTCATATTACAATTGCATCAAGAAATTCAAATGAAAAAATCTCTATAACAAACCAAACCATAAAATTATCTCCATTTAAAAAAATCAGAATACACAACATCAACGAATTAAATTGTACAATCAAAGACGATCACCCAATAAAATTGTTACACCAAAAACCAAAATGCCTTGCAAGGCCACATTCTAGGCCTTGCTTGAGGTTGTTGCAATGACATCGCAAGGTTGCGACTTTGAAAGCAGGCAGTGGCCTTACGAGGCCATAACCATTACCTTGCTTGAGGTTGCAACAACCACCTTGAAAGGTAAGGTCACAATAACGAGGCTATTAAGCATGAGAAGGCGAGCAACGACTAACGAGTGAAGGAAGAGTGGGAAGAAGGTGGGGATGCTTGGAGTTTATAAATTTTCATTTATCTATATTTTTTAGAAGTCGTGTATTCTTTTTCCTCTTTGTTGTTAAAACTAACGATAAAATCTTGACTTTTGAAAATTGATAGGGGGTTGAGAGTTATATTAAAAACTATTTGGGTTTATTGGCTGTAATGTATTACTTCAGGGTTTTGAACTCCTATTATGATAAGAAAAATAAAAATAATTTAGATAACACTACCATTAAATGCCATATTAGTTAGGTTCTTATCCATACAAAATATTTAGGGATAGACTCTTATGATAAAACTCAAAACTCTTAACATTATCTAAAACAACACTCAGGAGTTGTTTGGTTGGGAGTCTTATTTTATTAATAGGGTAATGTCATCTTTTATTACTTCATTATCCCGTTTAGTTGGCTAAGTAATAAAACATTCCAGTAATTTTATTATAACAATAGATAGTTATTATTGATAATATAGGGGGTAATCTTAATACCACCATTTTCTTAGGTATTTTAAGATTACCTACGTAATATTTTTTCTTTAATATTTTGTTCTTAACTATTATAATTTTAGGACAAAATTGCCCTTAGTTTAAAATCAATTTCTAAAATTTTTCATTACTATTTTATCCTTATATTTAAAATTTTTAAGACATAAATGCCTTTAAAATTATAAATTATTACACAGAAGGGTGTCTGGATTTGGCCACCCAACCAGCGGCCGACCACTGTGGGGTGGGTGGGGGGTCAATTTGATACTTTTAAAATTTGTATTATAAAGGTGTTTTAGCTAAATTTCTAAATGTGGAGGGTTAAAACAATATAAATAATAATAACAAATAAAAAATAATTAAAAAAACAAAAGGGCAATTAAGTAATCTAACCAACATACCTACTCATTTATTCCTCCCAATCAAACACATCAATATAACATACCCTCTAATTTATTCCTTGCAACCAAACACTTTTTAGTAATATAATATTCTCATTACTTAGGTAATCTAACATTCTCTTAATTTTTTATTCTCATTAATTTTTTATTATCTAAACCAAACGTCCCCTCTAATAAGAAGGAATAAGAGGTGATATTAAAAAAAAGCATATGGGGTATATAAGGCAGCTGAGTC
Source organism: Toxicodendron radicans (assembly GCA_009867345.2). Classification (NCBI taxonomy): domain Eukaryota; kingdom Viridiplantae; phylum Streptophyta; class Magnoliopsida; order Sapindales; family Anacardiaceae; genus Toxicodendron; species Toxicodendron radicans. The sequence continues at coordinate 1,880,176 of WYDK02000051.1, forward strand.
ATGTGCATATTGATATGGTAATGAACAATGGGAGTGTTATGGGATTGGGATGAGAATTGATCTCACAAATACAAAACAAAAACAAAAGTTTGGTAAATACTGTTTGAAAAGAATATGACCACATACTACTTTTTAAAGTGGAAAGAGAATTAATGAAGAAAGTAATGAGATGAGACACACAAACATTTGAGTATCTTTTTTGTGGGACTTACGATTAACTGCTCTCTATCTTTTCTTTGCCTTTGTCTCTTAATGTCTCTCTCTCTGTCTCTCTCTCTCTTTCTACTAATTGATTTGTAGCTGTTGAAGACTCGAAGAGCTCAAACTTCAACACATAATGCTCACTCACTCTCTCTGTTATCTGCTTTTTCTGTCTCTGACTTCTCTGACTTTCCTCCATCCTCTTCTCTTCATTTCTCCCACTTCACCTTTCCCATAATTAATTGTACATCTCTCTCTCTCCCTTTCTCTCTTTACAATCTTATCTCTTGTTGTTAACCATTACCATTTGTGGTAAAAACTAAGTCTACTTCTGAGTTCTGACTCATCTCAACTCAACAAGTCTTGTCTTGTCTTCTGAAACTTATTTTTTTTACCAAGGGAGGATGCTACTACCACTCAAGCTTAGGCATAGCCTGCTCTAATGAAATTTCCAAATATATATATATATACAAGTAAGCAAGTCTGCCTGCCTTTCTTTTATAGACTAAAGATTTGTTTTTTAAGAGTTACTTTCTTTATTTTCATGTTTTCTTTTACTTTTTGTTGTTTTTTTTTTTTTAGGTTAATCTTTGCTTTATTTGATGCTGGTGTTGAAATAGTGATGATGTTGTGTTTTTGGATATATTTTAAGGGATTTTTGTCATGGTTGTTGATCTTTTGTGAATGGAAATTCTGTGGTCCTTTTAGATGAAATTGTTCAATATTATGATTGGTGATCCTTGATTTGAAACATTAGTTCATTATCTTTCATTAATTACCTACATCATAACTGAACATACAGTGGAAAGTTGTTTCAGATTCTGCAGCTTCATGTGGGGGGGTTTTAAGTTATAATCCAAGGGAAGATTCTACTTAGAAAGTTTCATTATTAGAATTATGGTTGAAAGATGACACTTTTTTGGTGGTATGTAGTTTATACTTTGCTGAATTGAGGTTGTTTCATTTATATTGTTAAGTAAATCAGTTGTGCTTAATTCGATTTTAAATCTAATTTTTAGATCCAGGAAGATAGCTCAGGTACCATACTAAGTAAAACACATAACCCATAATCAGTTTGTGATCTTGTGTTATGATGATTTGAGGACCATCGAAATTGATTTATTCTTTCTGCCGATTCCCTCCCTTTTCTTTACCCTCTTATCTATTATTCTCAATAGACAGTAGTTGCTGGCAGTAGCAGAGCTATCTGGCAAAGAGCATAACTAAAGAAAAGAAATAGGAGGAGAGATAAATTCATCTGCAAAGAGATTGAAACACTGTAAAGTAAAAGAAAGTCAATTACTTGATGAATGTTTAAGGGGTCGTCTTGATTGTGCCCTTTTGTCAAATGGACTTTAAGAACTCAAAAAAATAAAAATTCAAGAAAATCAATACTTTCAAAAAAGTGTTTTATGTAAATAAAATGTATTGAAATATAATTTAAACACTTTTTCTTTTACTGGTCTTAAGAGCACATGTTAAGATTACTCGTATTTCAAAGGGAGAGATCGGTCTGGAGACATGTTTAGTTCATATGTCACGTTAAGATTACTCATATTTCAAAGGGAGTGACCAGTCTGGATTACATGTATTGTTCATATGTCGTTATATTTTGGCACGCAAAAAAGGTGTATGTTGTTGCAATGAGGATTTGGATGATATACTACAAATAATCCATTTGTTAAATGGAGAAAATATTGTCTTAATATGCATTTAGTCAGTTTTCTTGCTACACTTTTTGTCAAAATAAAAACTACTCTGTCTAGCTAGCTATTACGTAACTCATAAGAACTCTCTGTTGCCTTATTAACAGCTGAAGTACTATTTTTTCCTCACCTTTTAATTATATCACTTGCAAATGTAATTTGTTTTTCTCATTTTCCGGCAGAATAAATTTGGGTCTCAAACCTCTCCATTGTCAATTGGGTGATCATTAGTGTGATTTCCTGCATTAGCATTCAGATTTCTGGTATACCTCAAGAGAAGTGTATGAACTACGGTATGATCTCACTGTTGACATTTACCTAGACATTGTTTCGGCTTGCACATTTTCTTTGTTGATAAGCATTTATGTTATTCTGACTGAGTAAAAATTTGAGTAAAATTGTCCCCCTCGCCTCAACCAATCCATTTGAAAATAGAATTGAGCTGCTTGTGCAGAGAAATAGAATTATCGATAGTGAATTAAATACATATTGTTTCCTTATTTATATTTTTGCCTTTTGTTTGTTTGAGCGTTAACATATTAGGATTAATTAATATAGCATTATGGAGACTCGGATTTTAGATTAGACTGGTCCTACAAAAATGTCAAGGGCTACTTGTCATCGTAATCTTTGTCATTGTTATTATCATAACTGGTGTTTTAGTTTGAAGTATTTAGTATAGGTAAAGATAACTATAACAATCCAAAGCTAGTCCATTGAAGTTGGTATTTGCTGCTGCTGTTGTCAGTTTTTGTTGTTTATACAAAGAAGAATATTATACCTTTCCCCAAAGGAAAATCTTTTTAAGCTGCTTGATTTTGTTACCTGAAAATAGGTGAGGATGAGGTCTTTTATTAATACTGTTGATATGGGATGAGGTGTTTCCCGATTTTTTGCATAGTGGCAAGAATTGTCTGTCAAAACATATTTAGAATCTAACAAGTCTGAGTGAATGTGCGTTTCTTGAAATAGGTTGTCAGGATGTTGTGGTTGGAATTTTCTGTCAGGTGAATGATGAGTCACATACTTGACCACAGGAGGCTGAGTAGGCAACGCAATTGTACGACAAGAAATATGGAACATATGAACAAGGTTGGGGGTATGAGTAAAATGTTCAAATTATAGAGAATGGATATCCGTTGTTTAATTTAGTGATAATTAATCCATTTAATTCATGTACTCCATGTAAAATGATGCTGAGTAGGTGGTTGATGAGACAGTTAACATATTATATTGAAAATGGAGAGCAGAATATTATAGATAGAAGTCAAAGTACATGATTTAAATGTGGGTGGCTACAAAGGCTTTCTCGGCCGGGGAATCATAAAATCAGGTGATTTGAAACGAGGACAAAATTCTGGAAACTTTTCTGTAAAGAAGAAATTAATTTCATAATTAATTTTAGGAAGTTCAGGATGAGTTGAGCTAGATGAAAACTTTATATGGGTTAATTTACTATAGAAAATTATTTGTGATCTAGATTATCATTGGCTTGCAGACCATAAATCTGTCACAATTATTGTTAAGCTGAAAGACAATATTTTCTTGAACTTGTTTCTTTTCCTTTTTCTTTCTTTGCTTCTTGTTTTTCTTTTATAATATTATTTGCTGTTGAAGTCATGTTCATATAGCTTAATCTAATTAGTTTTCTTGTAGGCTTAGAAGCACTAAACAAGCATAAGTAGTTAATCTCCATACGAACTGCTCGAAATGCTTGTTATCTTGTTCGGTGTGTTTTTTTCATTATCTCCTTGAGAAGTTTGCTATAGGATTAAATTATATGATTAAGGCTTTCCCAATTCTTAGAAGCTCTTCCAAGATCTTTAAAACTTATTAATCCGTTGGGTATCCCAATATTTAGGTTGGTATATAATTCATTGTTGTGAAGACATCTCAATGACTCTTGTCTTTATGGGTTGGTTATTTAGGGTCACTAAGCTGTCTTTGAAAGTGTTGTGAATCATTATCATCTTCATCAAACCTCTTTTGATCCTCAAATTTTGGAAGAATTTCCCTATAAAACAAAGTACTTCACACAAAACCACATTATCCCTACATAGATGGATGGCACAAGGACGAATCTAGAAATGACTTTTACGGTGAACATTTGAAGTACTTGAGTTGAGAGAAATGTTGCCCTCAGTTGGTGATTAGCCTTAAATGATTCACTAGAACAAACTCTTTAAGGACTTGGAGGTTAATACTTTCTCTAGAACTTATGAGGGAACTTGTGGCACTCTCTCAATTTCCACCTGGTGGCCTAAACAACCAACCTAGAAAGACAAGAGTCAGCAAGATTTGCGTATGACTTTAGTATATGACAAAATGATGGCATACAACATAGCACTATTCAACTAAGAAAACAATTTAGAGCTGGTTAAAGGTCGTGATTCTAATACCAAATTAAATAGAAATAAACCAAATTAAGCAGCCTAAGTTATACTATTGATGAACTAAACACCTTGGTGGCAAACACAGAGCACATACTTTTAAGACTTAGTGGCATTAAATAATAGAAAATAATCAAACACTCATGGGGCGTTTGATTCGGGGAATGTTATATTAAGGGAAAATTAGATTACTTTGGATATGTGAATGTTATATTACTAAAAAGTGTTTAATTGGAAAGAATAAATTAAAGGGTATGTTATATTGATATGTTTAGTTAGGACGAATAAGCGGATGGGTATGTTGTTTAGATTACTTAATTGCTCTTTTTTTATTATTTTTTTATTATTATTTTTATTAATTTTAACCCTCACATTTAGAAATTTAGTTAAAACAACCCTATAATAAAAGTTTAAAAATTATCAAAATGACTCCTACCCACCTAGCCACTATCGGCAACCACCGGTGGCAGTCGGCAGCCACCAACCAAACTACACAGGTCTGGGCGGCCGTGCTTTTAGCTGGCTGTGTGTCGTTTGGTCATCAGCGATGGTGGCCAGATCCGGCCACCAGTTTTGTGTAATAATTTAAAATTTTAAGAGTGTTTATGTTTTAAAACTTTTTAATATAAGGATAAAATAGTCCATATTAATTTTGTAAATTGATTAAAAAATAAGGGCAATTTTGTCCTAGATTGTAATAGTTAAGGACAAAATTGTAAGAAAAAAAGATTACCAATGTAATGTTAAAATACCTAAGAAAATGGTGGTATTAAGATTACCTTATATATTACTAACAGTAGCTTAATATTGGTATAATAAGATTACCGAAATATTTTATTACTTAGTCAACTAAACAGGGCAATGAGGTAATAAAAGATCCCTTTATCTCACTTTTCCCGCAACCAAAGGCCCCATCATTGTTATAGAGAGATATTGATGGTCATAAAAGGAGGTCAAAATGACCCTTCAACAGAATCCGTACCTTTGATTCTAGTAAATTTCTGGCTTTTGATAAATGGTTCTGTACTGGTGATTAGAGAATTTGGTGATTCTGTTATTCCTCTGGTAGAATTAGCTGCGAACTTTTGATTGGCATAATATACTTGTGTTTCTACTTTTAATTGATGTCAATTGTGTCAAGAAGCATCCAAGGCATCAGCCTGCATAATTTATGCTTTCACTTTTTGCTTCTTTCTCTCTTGGCTTCCACTTTGGTGAATCGAGTAATCCGTTCTATCATACATGCAGGTGATTCTGAGGTAAAGAGCTAACTGCTTTTGACAATTTGTATGATTGTTTCAGTCGGTGCTTAAATAGAAAGGACGAAGCTCTCAACATTGCTTTAACTGAACATGATTCCACCAAACGCCAAGCTGGAATCAGCTGATCAAAATGATTCAGAAGCAAGCAGCCAAGTAGCTTCCAACGTATCTGTGCAAGAAGCATCCCCCGGTCCTTCCAGGGATAGCAATACCAATTCTTCTTGTCTCACAGATCGCATAAAGCAAAACATGGATCCGGTTCCTGTTTCCCTCGACTTGACACTCCACTTTAACTCTAGTGACGCCGAGTCGAAGGGCACAGGAGAGGCTTCTGGTGAAGTGGCAGCTAATTCTCCGGCAGCCACAATCCCAAGGGTTTTCTCTTGCAATTACTGTCGCCGCAAGTTCTACAGTTCACAGGCACTTGGGGGACACCAAAATGCTCATAAAAGGGAGAGGACAATGGCAAAACGCGCAATGCGGATGGGAATATTCTCTGATAGGTATACCAGCTTGGCATCTCTGCCACTTCATGGTTCCGCATTTCGGTCCCTTGGGATCAAAGCTCATGCTGCAATGCACCAAGGTGTCATACCGCCACAAAGGCCTCCTGATATGAGAGGTGCAGCAAGGTTTGAGCAAGGGTATTATGGAACGCCAATGTTCATAGAAGACGATGATTTGGACTTGTTTTGGCCAGGGAGTTTTCGCCAGGTTCGCGATGGAGCTAGAGGTGACTCAACATTAGACTTCTCTCAAAATTCATACTCAAACATGAATTTCGCGGCCATGGCACTGCCATCAAGGACAGATTCATCTGCACCTGATCTTACCTTGAAGCTCTGATTGATGTTTTTAGATTCGTATTTTCATTAAGACAAAACTATCAGTGTTCACTACTCTGTACAGTGAGATGGTGTGTCTTTAAATTTTTTGCCAGAACTTTATAATTTTGTGTTTAATTTCTATTCTTATTTGTGTTGTTATGCTAGTTAGATTGTTATATAAGAAGTTTTGTGGTATTAAATTGACTGCTAGAGTCAGTTTTAAATAATTTAGAAATAGTTGTTTTGGTGTGATGGAAATAACCAGCTAACTTTTAGCTTTTCAATTTTCTCATTTAATGTTTGAAATTATGTATCCATATTCTTTGCATTTTCGGAGAGCTTAGAATACTTTTACAACTAAAATTTGGATTTGATTATCATTTTCATCATGTTAACCTAAAAGACTAGTTTATTAGGTTGGCCATAACCTACATTAAAGGTATAATTAATTGGCGATTCTGCCTAAACCTCAGTTTTGGGTTTTTTTTTTTTTCTTTTTTAATTAATGTATCTTGAGGGTGACTTTGGTTGGGGGTTATATCTCATTACTCCAGTAATATTATCTTATATTATTGACATTACAATATGTGGTTGTTAAAAAATAAAATATTCTAGTAATTTTTCAATACCAATAGTAATTACTTTGAGTACTATAATTTTCTTAGGTATTCTAAGATTATTTGATAATCTTAATTTTGTTATAATTTTACCCTTAATAATAAATTGTTTGGACCATAACCCTTGTTCTGAAAACAAATTACATGAGTTTAGCCAAAACACCACAACCATCCAAAAGGGTCATCAGCTCGTCATGCCATAATGGCGTAAGACCGGCCAGATCCATGGATCTGACCATTTCTAACAGTCAAATCATCGTTTATCTGGCCATTGAAAATGACCAAATCCAGGGATATGGTCATAGACTTAGTTGGAAACGGTCAGATCGACACACAGTCAGCCAAATCCTTGCTTTATTGTGGTGGCCGGCGGCTAGCATTGGTCTTGGATAGCTAGGGACTAGGGTGTTTTGTTAAATTTGACACTTTTATTGTGGTTGAGGTGTTTTAGCTAAATTCTCAAATGTAAGGGTTAAAAAATAATCCAAATAATAATAATAATATTAAAAAGGAATGATTATTTAGTAAAAAGCTTCTCTTAAAATTATTTTATTTCTCTCAACTAAACATATCAATAAAACATACCCACCAATTTATTCAAATCTAACAAAACATATTTAATATAACATATTTAATAAAATCACTCACATATGGTATAGTTCTCAAAAGTTCAAATTTTTAGTTTACTATCAACTTTTTAATCAACTTACCCTGAAAGTTTTAAAAAGTAATCAATCATTCCCAAAAACCCTAACACCGTCCAAGTTCTGTTAAATAAACAATAGTAAGATAATCTTTTCTTTCCTTGTTTTCCTTTCTTCCCCCTCTTTCTTTCTTTTTCTCATTTCTTTTTTTCCTAATTCCCCCTCCTTTGCCTCTTTCTCCCCCACCATCTTCTTCTTCCTCACTTGCTCCTAGCAACAATTTTTTTCCTCAGATCTGAAATGGTGCTAAGGGAACAAATCCAGTAGCATAGATCTCCTCCCAACAATTTCTTTTTCATTGTAAATGGAAATCACAATTTTTTCATCCCCAAATTGAGTTAAATTGAGAAAGCGTATGAATAAAAAAATGATAAATTGATTGTAACATGACATTTCATTAAAGAAAACATGGTAAACATATTTAATCAACTTCCGGGAATAAGTTGATTAAAAGTCAATAATTACCAGAAAATTTTGACTTTAAAAATCATAGGATGAGTAAAAGATTTTCACTCCTTTAATATAAGATTTAACTTTATAAAAGATAAAAGTGTCATAAAGGCAAAGGGCTATACTATGTTGTCAATTGGGTGGTTTTGACTGACTTTGAAGGATGGTGGTTGTATTTATAAGACGTGCACATTCATTTCATCTTGCCAACTTGTGTATTATATATCCAAACTCCAAGCTCTTCTCTGCAACTATTTAATGCACACTTTTCATTCATATTCTAATGAAATATTAAAGATTAACCCTTTTTACGAATTATTAAAAACTTTACTAGCATGAATGTTCAGAGAAGTCATTATTTGATTGTTTGCAACCAACCAAATCACCCAAGAATGTTTACCTATTGTGTTGCCTCCACATAAATAGTTTAGAATTCAATATTTTAACATATATGGGTAATATATTTTTCAACATGCTTTTTTAAGAATAATAAAAAAAAAAATTATTTTAAATATATCAATATTCTTTATTTATATACATTTTTTGATATTATTAATTTTCTTTTCTTTTTAATCTTTACATGACATGTGTTAAGCTCATCCTATGACTATTTGTGAGCCTTAATATTTATTGGTATTGGGGTGT
>WYDK02000051.1:1899519-1910062 GCA_009867345.2 Toxicodendron radicans
TTATCTAAGCCCAAATTTATGCAAACTTATATTATGTAAAATCATTGGATGCAAACATTTTTCTTTTTTTAAATTTTGAACGTACAAACTAGTCATTGAAAAATGACAATTAAAAATTTCTTGGTTGAGTTATGTAGAATTATTGTAGGGGATGATGAGAAAAGTGAAGGTAAAAGAGTAGGGTGTTGGTGGGAAATGGAATAAGATTTCAAAGCTTACGCGTAGAAGTAGGTATATTTTGACCATCAATTTTTTAATAGAAAAACACACGAAACTACATGTGAACCAATTGACATAACTACATCTCTTATCATTTTAAATTGGATTCTTTGCAAGACCTTAAATTTTACCCATCACTTTGTATGAGAGCAATATTTTACCCAAGTTTATAATAAACATACAATAATAACCATCTTGTTGTAGGTTTATAAGTATAACAAGACTTTATTTATTTATTTATTTATTTATTTATTTTACAAGTTTTGACTGCAACATGAGATGCATAGTGTAGGGCCATTTTCCACGTTTCCACAACTCATTGACTTAAAGAAGATATTTTATTTTCCACTCCGAAATCCGAATATATTGGCATAGTGTGGATGGTGTTTTTTCTTTATAATTTCTGTATATATCCTGTCCTGATAAGAAAAATGTGATATTATTTCTCTGATTTATATTTTTTGTTAATTTTTAATTAGAACATGAAGAAAGTTATTGTTTAAGTGAAGCTTCTTCATCACAGTTCTTCTACCTTTTCCTTCTGAGTTAATATTTTTAACAACGGTAAAGAAAATAAATTCAACTATGCCGTTGGTGTTTCATAAATAAAAGGATATGAAACATGAATTTTTTATTACAAATTTTTAATAAAAATGTTGATTTATTTATTAAAAAAACAAATAAAATAAAATAAAAGTGTTGTCAGAAACAAACATGTTTTTTCAAAGTAAAAATTATAAGTAAAAGGAATCAGTGATTATTAGAAAGACAGAGGGTTTGCAGCGTAGGACCACTTTGAAAATTTTTTCTCTCTAATCCAAACAACAACAAATCATATAAAAATGATAAATAAAAGAAGAAAAAGCAAAGCACCATCGCCGTTTTAGTTAATTGGTGTAAACGCTTTGAAACCTCAAGAAGCCGTTGTTGCTGAGAAACACCACTCAAGAGAGAGAAATAAAATGAAAATAAAGTTTCATGACTCAAACACTCCTTGATCTTCTCTAATTTTCCATTTTGCCCCCTTTTCTCTCTGGTAAGTCTTTCTTCTTATTTATTTTGTGTTTTTCTTTTTTTTTTTTTGGTGTGTGGGTGGGAAGGTGAGGCCATGTTTGGAGAGAAAGATCTGTCTGCTGATCTCCCTATTGATGGAGAGAACTCTGTGAGTAACAAGCTCTCGCATGGCCGAAGTATCCTTTTAGAGCAAAGTAAAGGGAACCCACATGAGAAAATTGGTTTGTCTCAAAAGGCTAGTCTTGATTTTTTTAAAGAATCAAGTATGAATCTTGATGGGTTTTCTTCTAAACCCTCAAATTCTGCCTCCCAAGAGCTCACTTTGAGATATCTCTGTGAAAATCCCAAACTTGGTGAGAAAATCTTGATGGAAAAGTTTGGTTCTCACAAGGGGAAAGAGGTTGTTTTTATTGAGAATTCAAGTCAAGATGACAAATTTGTGGAGAGAGATTTCTTGAATTTGAATGAAAGTAGAGTGAATTCTTCTTGTTCTAAAAGGGAAATAGAGGAAGAAGAGGAAGAGTTTCAGGGGGAGAGTAACACTAATAATAGAGACAAGAAGCCAAAGCTAGAGACTCTTAATCTGTCTCTGTCTTTGCCTGATGTGTCTCTTTCTTTAACTGCATCAAATGCTTTGCAAAAGCCTGCTAGGAGTGTACAATCTTTGGCACCATCAAGAGATAACAACACACAAACGACTTGTTCAAATGATTTCACTGCGGCTTCACTTTCGTATTCGTATTCTCACCCTTTTTCGCACAATCCTAGTTGTTCGTTAACGCATAATTCGACCGAGAATTATGATTATTCTGTAGGGAGGGATGATCAAATTTGGTGTGGTGGTGAGGGTACTAATGGGTCAGTTCATAGTCGGTTCAAGCCTATTGGAGACGGCGTTGTTGCTTTGAACAATCATGGTGGTGGTGGTGGTGGAGGAGGTGGGTTTTCTATGATGCAAGGTAGTCGTTTGATGAATAAGGATTCGTGTAACAATAGTATTTATAAGACTGCAAGTTCGGATAATCTTTCATTTTTCCCTTCTGAATTGCCTGCTAGGCCGCGGATAGATACCAATTCTGGGGATTCCAGGAGGAAGGATTCTGAGAATTTGAGAGGCTTGGAGAATACTGATGGAGGGAGAGCACGGAAGGTTTCTAGACCAGAGAGAATTCTTCGGGAGATTGTATCGGAGTCTATTCCTGTCATGGCTCAAATAATTCAGGAGCTTTCAGAGGAAATACTTGAATCGATTAAAGAGTATCTCAAAAATCTGTTGTTGCTGTCTGAGAAGAAAGAGGAGTTGGTAGGATTGCAAAAACGACTTGAGAGAAGATCTGATCTTAACAAGGAGACACTGTCAAAATGCCACAAGGATCAATTAGAAATATTGGTTGCAGTAAAAATGGGGCTCGGCAGCTTTCTGTCTGCAAAAGTTCAGCTTCCTATAAATGAGCTGGTGGAGATTTTCTTGTTAATGAGGTGTAGGAATGTAAATTGCAAGAGTATATTACCTGTTGATGATTGTGACTGTAAAATTTGCTCCGCAAATAAAGGATTTTGCAGCTCATGCATGTGTCCGATTTGTATGAATTTTGATTGTGCCAACAATACTTGCAGTTGGGTTGGCTGTGATGTTTGTTCACATTGGTGTCATGCCGCTTGTGGTATTCAGAGGAACCTAATTAAGCCAGGCCCGAGCTTGAAGGGGCCCTCGGGAACTTCTGAGATGCAGTTCCACTGTATTATGTGTGATCATCCCTCAGAGATGTATGGGTTCGTTAAGGATGTGTTTTTGTTTTGCGCAAAGAATTGGGGCCTAGACACCTTGGTCAAGGAACTTGACTGTGTAAGGAAAATTTTCAAGGGAAGTGATGATTTTAAAGGCAAGGAATTGCATATTAAGGCTAATGAATTGGTCTCCAAGCTGGAAAACAAAATGATGTCTCCTTCGGAAGCTTGTAGCTCCATTATTCAATTCTTCAATCGTGAGTCTCCTAACTTTATCCTCTTTCTTTTTCCATATAGTTCATATGTTATTCCCCCTTGTCAGTTAAAGTGGCCCTATGTTAATCATAACCTCTGTGAATTAGTTTGGGAAAATCCAATTTCTTGTTGTTCTAAAGTGTCATTTAATGTTTGAGGAGTTTTGAGGACAATAGATGCAATCTTTGCCAGTTTTTGTATTTTTCTGGTCAATGAGGCTGATTTAATTCTACTGATTATAAACCCATCAAATGGAAACCTTATCCAAATGCCAACCAGTAAGCGAGTAAACCATTCGCAAGTTCATCCCCAACAAGCGATGGGTTCTAAGTCCTTTAAACATGACGTTATTATTAATTAGGGGCTTCTGGCCCTAGATATGGGTCATACCAGCTTTAAACTTCACTATGGCAAGACTGAGGCTCATTGTATTAATTATTAGATTAAGTTTCTACTGTCCTCACTTTTGTTTCCATGTCCAATGTCTATGCTACATGACAGGACGTAGCTATCTACATCCCTTAAAACCCATGTCCCTGCAAAAGCGGGGATTTCATCCATTTAAAATGAATCTACAGTATGTTAAAACCTAAGAAGAACCACTTACAGCCCTGCTTAATGCTTCAAAGAAATTTATCCTTTTAGCGTAATGCATGTAGTGCATATTATGCCTGCAGTAGTGTAGTTGAAAATTACTTCTAATCAGCTTAGAGTTTAGTGTTTCAAGTTTTGAACAGTAGATTTTGTTTCTTTTTTGTTGTGTACTAGTAGTTGTGCAGTTGAAAATTGCTTGTGTTTCTTGAAATTGGTTGAATTTGATTATTTATTGTAGATTCGTTTCTCTATATCCTTAAAACTTGCATATTTCCATTAGGTGATGTAAATTTATTACTGTTTGCCAATCTGAACAGACATGGTTAGAATCTGAGTCTAGGGATCTTGGAATAATTTATGCCATGGACTAATTCATTTTGGAAAGAAATCTGGAATTATATTACAGTATATCGACATTTAAATATTTTGTAAAGGAAGCCATTACTGTGTGAACTAATTATGGTTTCTCCCATTAAACCTTCCATTTTGATAGATAAGAAGAAATTTTCTAACATGTATGATTGTGTTTTGAAAGTCCCTAGATTGTAATTTGTTATATGACTCACCTTATCACCTGATTGTTCTGAGTTGGTCATGCCACACTATATTTTTCATAAACTTTAAAGCATGAAGCAGTTACTGCATAAGACTAGGTCTGTGGCCTTAGCATCTTTTCCTTTTTCGCTTTTGATTAGATTTCTAATTTTGCCAGATTTTTTTATGAGTTCAAGATTGACTTTTTTTTTTCTTTATCTTTTTCTCACATGCATTCAATTTAATGTTGCACATTGAATTTTTTTCCTTTATTCTCTTAAAATCCTTCTCTTTTGGGATAAATAGGGGCAGATAATATGTCAGAGTATGCACCTGCTTCCAGTACTTTGCATGACTTGATGGCAGCTCAAGCTAGCCTAAGAAAAGATAGAACTCCAATTCCACCAGCTAGTTCTCTGCCCCCGAAATACACCATGTATAACATAACTTCCTCAAGTGGACGGCGGGATTCACTGTCAAATGATCTCCGTCAAAAAGACCTCATGAACAACCTCAAAATTGAAGATGAGTTTCAGTTTGGTAAGTTATCAAAGAATGATGGTTTTGACAGCTTGGAAAGCATTGTTCGGATTAAAGAAGCGGAAGCAAGAATGTTCCAGAACAAGGCAGATGATGCTCGGAGAGAGGCAGAGGAATACAAGCGAATGATTCGGGCCAAATCTGAGAAATTGGATGAAGAGTACGCCCAGAAACTTGCAAAACTTTGTTTGCAAGAGACAGATGAAAGGCGGAGGAAGAAACTCGATGAACTGAAGGTTTTAGAAGATTCACATTGTGATTACTTCAATATGAAGATGCGAATGCAAGCCGAGATTTCTGGTTTATTGAAGAGAATGGAGGCCACAAAGCAGCAGTGGGTTTAGTTTTCTGGCATTTCAAGTTGTTATTCTCTTTTGCTTACAATATCTGCTAACGGTGTGTAATTTGTTCTAGTTTTCACCATTTTGAACCGTACTTCCTTCTTCAAATGGAAAATGGATGGCTTTTGTTCTACTTGTGATAACATGCCCACTTCATTTATTTCAATATTAGTCAGAATATTTGGATTAGGATCACCTCCTAATCTGAGTTCAAAACATTTGAAGGCTTGTGATTGATAATTGTAAAAATCGAAATATATTAGATAAATAAATTTGAATCATTGATTAATTAAAATGCACAAGCGTCCTGAGCGCATGGAAACTCAGATAAGAATGTTTTATTTAAACTCTCTCCAAATTGGAAGCCATTTGCTTGGTCTTGAATCACTGTCCGTTTCTAATGGAAAGTGTTTGAGATGCCAAAGCATTGTTGAACCCCAAGTGTCAACTGTTGAATGTATTGCTTGTTGCCATCACCCATTATAATAGATTCTCCATTTATGATTTTATTAATTTAACCATTTATTATCCTTACAATAAACTAATCAATATGCTATCATTTTGTGTTCAAGAAATAAATTACAAGAGCTAATTGACACCGTTGATAGTGTAATGAAAATAATTTTTATATAACTTGGCAAAAAAGGTGTCGAATATTGTAGGCCGAATGACATACGTCCACCCGTAATTTTTCGTGAAAACAATTTAATATCCAAAAAATTTAGAAATGACAAACATCCACTTTCTGTTAATATTTATTTGTTAAATTTAACTAATGAAGGACATGACAGTAAATTTAAAAACAAATAAAAAGTAATTATATCATTTTACACATTTTTTAGATAAAAAAAATCTACTCTCATCTTTTTTCTCTCAACCCTTCATCTTCCACCTTTTTTCTTCAAAGCCGCCGCCGCCCCTTCTTTATTTTGATTGGTTTTGCTCACATATATGACAAACAAAAAGGGGAAGTACAACACTTTGTTTCCTGTTTAATATATTTTGTGGAGTGGCTGCTTGTTTTGGTCATAAAATAATTAAAATTTGAACTGCATTTTTTTTTTGTTCGAGTTGGAACAAATTGTTTTAGAGGAACCTTCATAAATATTTATCACAAATTCTCATGCAAGTTTCTCATGTCTTCCACTTATCATCATTGGAAGTTCGGGAATTGTGGTTTTTTTTGTTGGAGTCTGGGTTTGTTGGTGACCGATTGTAAGATTTTCCTGACCATTTTCCTGTTGTCGACAATAAAAAATTTCTGGTTTTGAAAACATCAGTCACATGTTTACTTTTTTTTTTTGGTTTGAATAAAAAATTATCCTAATGTCTTTTAACAGACGAAATTCACGAACCGAACCTGACAAAAAAAGTGTATTTGTTATTTTCAAAATTTTTAGATATCAAAATGTATTTACGACAAACTATAAGTGGGTGCATGTGGTTTCCATTGATATTCATCCAAGGGGCCTACACCATTAGCCCAATTAGTTGCTTGATTAATGATAAAAATAAACTACTAAATAATTGGATGTGACTGGAATTTCAAATCAAAGGACAATTGAACCAACCTGTTCTTAGGAAATTGGATTGTGCATGATGAGTGTAGATGCAAAAAATATCATGGCCTTCATCAGACCCGCTAAACACAGCCCAATGCCTTGTCTCAATTTCAATTGGGCCCACGATCTTCAAATATGGCTTAGGGTCTTGGTCTAATACTAATTGAACCCATTTGGGCTTACAAGAAGTCATCTCATGGATTGGGTCTCTATAATGACTTAAACCCAAATCTAAGCTCGTCACTTGAACGGACCCCAAATCCAACTTCTTAATTTATCCAAGATCTAAAATCTTACGTGAGTTAGACATCCTAATCCCACTAAGACAAGTCATTTAAAGAGTTTTTTCTTCACACAAATACTTGCTCTACTAAGATTTCATATCCTACTAGGACTCTACCCCCCAAGAGCTCCTATTTAAGCAGAGGTTAAGCCCCTCATTCATTCACTCACTCACTCACACATATAGAGAACCTTCCTATGAAATCTCTTAGAGCATACTTGCTCTCAAGAGCCTCCGCCTCTCGTCACCGTTGAGCTTGGTTTCGACCAACTCAACCCCAGTTTCCGGCGTAGAGCTGTGCTCCGGTCACTTTACGTCGATGAGTTGCGTCCTAGTTAGCCACTCCGGTAAGTCTACTCCGCTCTCAACCTCTCTTAACCATTACAAGTGTGTTGATTTGAGCGACGAAGTACTTAAGACCGACACCACACCAGTGTCCTGCACAAGCTCCGCGTTCACCACTCTTGTTTTGCAAATCCATAGTGAAGTCAGTGGCCCATAAACCCGAAAGATCATAACCACAAGTCCACAGGCAGATTTTTTGCATCAACAATGAATTTTTAAGAGAATTTTGTAAACCCTAAACAAACATAAAGGATAAAAACAAAGATAGAGGTAAATACGAGCGCTAAAATATTCAAGATTGATTTGAGTTTCAAAATATATGCAAGTTGAAGCTCAACTTTCTTTTACAATATAATTAGTTCTTTAAAAGTTAAATAATGAACGACAGAATGTAATGATTCTCTCTACGTTTAGTTACTTAAATTATACAAATCACAAACATTATTAGAAAAATAAATTCCAATTGCTAAATTTGATTAATAAGCTCGGGGAAGAACAACACCGAGTCCAACACTTATTGCAAATAGAATGAGTAATATTCCTATGAAGTTAACAATAAGTGCTTCCTGGCCGCGAAATAGGCCTAATAAATTGAATTTCTGAACCAGTCCATTCTCAGCAGTGCATATTGCCAAGAAGAAGATCACCAGTCCGAAGAACCTGTGCCATGGCAAGAATGAGGTTCTTCTTGACATTTCTGCTCCTGGGAACACGTAAGAGACGAAAGCAAGTAGCCACTGTAATAATATTACAAAATTTTAGTTCATCGAAAATTTTCAGGTGAAAATGTCTTTAAATTTTTATTAAAGGTGAGCGTCTCACAGCTGACTTTTCATTTTAGGATTTGTCAAGTTAACAAATACACATTGAAAATGTAAAAAACATCCTCGACAAAGATTAACTATTAGTTATATATTTCCACCATAGAGGGAGAATTATCCGCCATGAGGAATTGTTTAAAATATTAGATTTACCCCATTGAATTTAACAAATGCTTACATAATTGGTTAATTGTGCAGATTTTTAGTTTGGATATCATAATATCCCTTATTTTAATATTATCCCAGTTTTAGAAGCTCAGATTCTACCCTCAAACCGTTTATTTCTTTTTAACGGTTGTTACAATTATGGAGTATATCCTAGTATTGGATTTGGATGTGTGGACATGATATATGCAATTAACTCATATAACATATAACTTCTAGCAATGAGCATTTGCATTAATTTATTCAACATAAATACCTGTAAACCATAGAGGCAGATGGTTCCCATGCCCAACCAAGAATGTAAAGAATACATATCCGGAATTCCTGATTCATGGTGAAACTTGAAAACTGCATAAATTCCCAAAATTCCAGACAGAAGAGCTAGTAAATGCAGCAAGAAATGAACTGTCTTTTGAGCTCTTCTTGTTGCAGGGACTGTCTTGTATGCCATTATAGCTGTTTTATATATTCAAATTAATCATATCCAATTAGATCTAATATGTGTAAAATAATTCATCTATCATTCAATGAAACTGTATGCATTTCCCTTACCTTCACCTCCAATTAATATAAATCCAATTATCATGAAAAATGGATGCAACTGCAAATAAGAATAAGGAAAAAAAAAAAATCAGAGAGAAATATTTATAAAAATATCATTGAAAAGAACCACATAATTGCAAGAGTTGTATAAAAGAACTCGCATTGAAAATCTTCAATTTGTTATCAGATTTAAAAGCAAAGCCTTCTCGTTTGTCCAGGAGCCATACGAGCAAAAGTATTGCCACTGCAATGACTAATAAATGAGCGAAAATCGTAACAGGAGTTGCCGAAATTTGGTAGCTACGACTTCTCGGCGCCATGGCACTTCCGTTGTGTTGAAGAGAGATCAGTTGTAAATGGAAGTGAAGTGAGATAATCAATGAATTACAAATTCATTTCTCTTGAAACAAGCTGTGCTATTTAATATATTTATTCTTGAAAATGGACAAAGAGACCAATAAATTTTGTTTCGTCTAGAATGCGTCATAAATTATGTATTAATTCAACGCGTTTAAGAGAGTAATTGGTTAAGTAGAATACCAATGTGTGAAATACACAACGAGAGCAGATTTTTGTTTGTATGATAAAGATACTACCAAAGATGAAATTTGTAATTAATAAGACCGTCCTGCGGGCAAATTTTTGAAGTGGCAAATCCAACGATTTGAACAACATTTTGTTTCATTCTTATAATTTATTTTACTGTTGCCCAAATGGTTAGATAAAGTGATTTGTGAGTTTAATAATATTTTTATTACCAACCAATCATAATACTTGTTAAAACGTGTACATATAATCTGTTTGAAATTCAAGTAGAGTTTTTGGTACAATTTTACAATTCTATATATAATATATATAAACGTCTAAAGGAGACAATGACTAAGGTCTAAGAGTTTGATATATATATGGAAAACATTGAAATATGATACTTGAAGACTCAGTCAAATAAATTTGTGTGACCTGGTAAACAGATTTGAATTCAAATATGACTAATATATATGAAGCATAGTATATATGTAAAAGTTAGCCAAGACATATATTTAAAGAAGTTGCTTTCATTCTAATTAAATAAACTAAGCAAGCTTTTAAGAGCAATTCGCTGCATCTTTTTTCTGATAGCAACATCAATTTTTTTAATGTAATGTCAGTCCAAGTATAGGACAGATTTTTCTCACACTCCAAAGTCCAAATTATGAAAAAATATAAATATAAAATGTGCATGAATCTAATAATTAGATTCATTAGGTAGAAGAGATCTTTCTCACTCAATTGATTATAGTTTAAAGGTCAATGGATATATGAATATGATTATTTTGTAAAACCAAGCCTCCAAAAATGGTCCTCTCGCTCGTACTCGTGCTAGACAAAAATCAAACAACAAGAAATGACAGAAAATTTTATGGGGTAATTAATTTGACCGGATTTGAGAAATATTTTCCCAAAATATTCAACTGTTTTGAATTGTTTGACCTCAATTCAAGTTCCTCATGACAAGTTTTATGAAATTTTATTTGGCAAATAAACCATGTCTTTCCCATCAATTGGATCGATCAAATGTTGAACAAGCCATAACATTGGTGTAGAGGTTGATTTAAATAG
>WYDK02000051.1:1910162-1927786 GCA_009867345.2 Toxicodendron radicans
AAATTATAAGGGAATAATTTAAGGATCTCATATGGATGAAGGCCGAAAACCTTTTCAACTTTATGTATTTGTATTTTTCCACTTACTGAGCTTTCTTGCTTACTCTTGTAGTGTTTTCCTCTTCAGGTTTGCATTCAAGGTACGCTAGGCGCAAGTGGCACGCTTTCGGCGAGAATTCAGACACATGTTCATTAGCATATTGTTTGTACATATAGTGCACTCTGATATAGTTTTATGTAAATTGTTTTGTAATAAAGAATATAATTTTGAATTTATAAACTATTTTTATAAAAATCTCACCCTCATTTTGGGGACCCGAGCCTCTCGGTCCACCCGGATCCGGTGGGGCCGGGGTTACCCAAATTGGGGCGTGACAATACCCTTCACTAATTAATTCATTTGTTGCGTAAAGGGAAAGGAATTGGGTCGTACATAACACCCAATTGAGGTATTTATGCGAACACACATGCATAAGGGTGACGAGATTACTTTTGTGGATAAGAAGGCAAAAGAAACAAGTGTAAGTTTTTACATCCTTTTAAAAATATGTTTAAAATTGCTTATGCGTATAATTGTTTAGTTCCTAACTTGTGTCTACATTTAATTGTCATTGCAGGCTATGTGGAATGTCATGCTAGAGAAGCAGATGTCGTAGGTCGTGTCTGCCTCTAGGGGCCAAGGCCCTGTAGAAATAGATCATGCATCCCTACATTTAAAGGTTGTCGGTGGGGAGAAAAAGTAAAAGGTCTACGGACTTAGCTCACTGACATCTATGTATTATGGGTCCAGTTCTACAGCAGGGTGTTTGGAGCCGAGTACCACTTCCGCTTCATCGTTTGATGTGACCCGTTTACAGGCTAAGATAGCACATCGTGATGCACCGCTGCAGAGTTTACAAGCACAGCTCGACGCATAACAGGCTGTGGAGGCGGAGCGATGGGCCCAGGTACAGTCCACCTTGGACCAGAGGGTACAAGAACCAGTAGCGGCACATGTGGTCGTGAAAAGAAATAGGTTGGGGACTACATACACGACCTCATTGCCAACATGGGCAAGCTTCCTCTTCCACCTTCGTTTCTTCATGATTGCGATGACAACACCCCCTCCACATGACAACAGCATCGGCATGCCTATTCTGTACTTTTTTTTTTATTTTTTCACACATTTTATTACACTTTTTTTACTGTATTTATTCTTTTATACATATTTTTTTTTTTCAATTTATTGCTTTTACCATATATATACATGTTTTTCCTTATTTATTGTTTTTTCACAATATGTTCATTTTTCCCTCTATTTATTGTTTTTTTTTTATCTTTTTATTGTTTTTTGCCCCAAAAATAAATTATAACAATAAAAAAAATTAAAAAATTAATTTACTGACGGATTTACAACGGATAATAAAAAAAACTCTTACAACATACCGACATGGATCAACTATGAACAAGAAACAACAAATTAACAACAAAAATTTCCATCGTTAAACTGATGAGAATAATGATGGACTAACGACGACAGTTTAATGACGTCATAATTCGTTGTTAACTCCATGGAATTTATCGACGGAATTAAAACGAGTTACCATCGAAAACGTAACATATATGCATTCAATCTACCGAAGGATTAACGACATAACATAAGCGGCTTATTAACGACAAAAATTTTTGTTATTAAATTGACAAAATTAACGACAGATTACGAACGGGAATTTAATGACATTCGTAAGAGTTGAAAATCCAACACAAATTTTTCGACAAATTAAAAACTAACTACAGACGAATCGTATAAACTTAACAACCGACAATTCCGTCGTTAAATGTTTCAGATTTTGCATCCGATTACCAACGAAAATTTCGTCGTTAATATCATGATTGACTGGCGGTTTTCAGACTGGAATTTCGTTGCAGAGAAGTCGTCTAGTTCTCAACTTCTTTCAAATCCTTCTGCAATTAACGATGGCCATTTTTTCGTCGTTAAATATTTAAAGACGAGCGATTCTTCGACGGATGTTCGACTATTCCAATTCCATCGGTAAACTACTTAACCGACGAATTCTTTCTGTTTACAGACAGATATTTCCGTCACAAAACTCTTATTTTCTTTTAGTGTCTCATAAGTTTTTATTTCACGCACATCATCATAAAACAAAACCAAATACCTTTTCCTTATCAACTGACCCACACTAAGCAAGTTATGCGCTAAACCAGGAATAAAATAAACATCATGGATCAATCTTTCAATACCTGATTTTGTTTTTACTACAATGGTTCCATTTCCTTCAATCTGAACTACCTTGCCATCTCCAAGTTGAACTTTAAGTCGAACCGAGTCATCTATCGTTAGAAAAATACTTGTATATCTAGTCATATGATTACTGTAACCATTATCTAGGAACCAAACATCATTCTTACTTATGTTAGGATTCAAATAAGTAAGAAACAAACTACCTTCCTCTTCGTTTTCTTCTGCAAAATTTGATTGTTGCTTGCTTTTTTCTTTCTCCTAACACTTTCCTGCAACGTGTCCATTTTTCCCATAGTTATAACATTTATACCCTCTATAATCCTTCTTTTCATTTTGATGCCTCAAGTCTTGTCCTTCATTTTGGTGTCTTCCTCGGCCTCTTCCATGACCACGATAACTTCCTCTACCTCGAGAACCATTAGTGCAGTACGAGACAATTCAAACAAGTCCTTGGACTCTTCTATGGCTGCACAACATGATCATATTTACTAGGAATACTTCTCAATATCTTTTCCATAATTTTTTGTTCTGATATAGTCACTCCATAGGTTCTCATCTAATTCACAATAGTAGAAACTCTTGAAAATAAATCTTGAATAGACTCACCACCTTTCCTGAAGACTGTCTTGAATTCTCTACGAAGTGTCTGCAACATCACCATAGTTACCTTGCTATCTCCATGATATTCTTGCTTCAAGACGGTCCAAGCCTGTGCAGAGTTGGTACAACCAACAATTCTCGGGAAAATGGACTATGTTACAACTTATTGTAAAACAAGCAAGGCTTTCGCATCCTTCTTGCGAAGCTCTCTGACATCAGTTGTTGCCTCTGCAAAACCATTCTCAACCAACTCCCAAAGTTCTTGAGCAATAAAAAATATCATCATTTTAATGCTCCAGAATTCATATTTCTCTCCATTAAATATTGGAATCAAGGATTGAGAGAGATTGAGAGTACTATTGTTTGACATAGTTGGAAAAACTTACACGGAACTTCTGTCGAACACCTTATGTGTACTAGAAACAACTTCCAAAAAATTATTGTGCTACAGCAAGCAAACTCCACAATTCCAACACCCACCTTCAATCAAACCTGACTCTGATACCACAATTGTTGGAAATTGGTCTTCAATATTGCAACTCACACTCAAATAGGATATTTTGCAAAGTAAGAAAATGAAGAATAAAACAAGGTAGAAATGAAAGAGAAGAAACTCTAGATACAGTACTTAAATTGAATTGAATTGAAATTCTTAACATTAAACAAAGACCCAAACTTGCACTCTTTAAATAGGAAATAAAAAACCTTGTGCTCAATTTCTTAAGTCTAAAGAAATGGAAATAATTCCACTAACTATTCCATGACTCCATAATTTACTACAGCATGACTCCATGACTCCATGACTCCACTAACATAAAAATAGGAATTAATTAAGCATCACATTTCATCAATGGTTTCCTATATTTTCATTGAGTTATTTAAACTGAAGTTAGATTACTAAGATAGGTTAGATACTTGAGTTGGAGTGACAATATAAGAAGAATAAAAGCAAAAGTTAGAAGAAAAAGGAAAAAAAGAAATTCATCGTAACCAAACAGATTACAGAAGACGCATGTGGTTCTCCAAACAATAAGGAGATCAGAAAACAATAATAAAAGTGTAATGCCCACATTAAGGTACGTAAAATTATATATTTCATTCTCATACCCTTAGTAATATTCCTTTGGAATTGCCTTAAAAGAAATTGTAGAAATTCTTATTAAATTTTCACTAGGGGTAAAATGGTATTTTCACATAGAATTAGAAGAAAAAGTGGGGAATGAAATGAAAGTATTTAAGGTGAAGAATATATTGAAAATGAGGACATTTAAGTAAAAACACAAGTGGCAAAGTTCTAAATATCACCAATTGCAAGGGTAAAATGGAAACTATATATATAAATATCTTTATATAAGTAAATGAAATGCTAGAACCCTAGCATTTCTTCCTCCCATAAACGACATACTCCCACCTATTTTCTCTCAATTTCTTCATCAAATCTCAAGGCCAGTCGAGGGAAATTAGATAGAAAACTTGTAGAATTTTTATTCCTTAGTGTTCCTAAGGTAAGAATTTAGGGTTTTATGATGTTTTTTAGTGTTTCAATGAATTTGTTCTTATGTTTTTGTTATGTTTTAGATTAAAGAAGCTAAGTGCTTGGATCAAACGAGTTTTATAGCAAGAGGAGAAGCAATTAAAGGTAAGTAAATCATATTTGAAATTGAAGTTTTAAAGGATTTGGATTATTAAGTTTTTACCCTAAGTTGTGTTTTGAGAAAGTATTGATTATTAAAGGTTGATTGGTTAAGAGTGACGTATAAGTGTTAATTGTGATGTGGAGCATATGATTATGCAACTTTATTGAATGAGAAGTTGATTTTTGAAATGGATACATGAAGGGTAGAAATCGGCCATATCTTATTGTGACCCTTATTGCAATTTGATTGATCATATGATGTTATGTGCATGAATATTATGAGGAGATGATGATAAATTTTGATGTTGATGAAGTGTTGAAATTCGCCCAAAAGTAGTAAGGTTGGGCCATTATGTAATAGTTAGTTTTGGTTGATGAGAAATCATTGAATGTTGATTATGTGATGTGTTTATAACATTTGGTTAGTAGAATTGATGAGAAAAATTGAGAAATAATGATATTGGCAAAGAAGTATATTTATGCATTAATATATATGTTGAGTATGTTTGATACATATTGATGAGAAATGCGTTGAATTGGCATAAACATTCCATGATATACATGAAGAATAGATGAGAAAGATAAGAATATGATTAGTTGCATTTTTATGTTAATATGGGTCATGTAGTGCCCATTCTTGCACATGTTATGCCATATTATAAAGATTTTATTTATGGCCTAGAAAAGTGTTAGTTAAAGTGTTTTAGTATATAAGTTTGAGATATGGCATTTATATTTGGTATAAGAGTAATAGAATGTAGATAGAATTGATGACATGTCATATTAAATTGCCATATTTATATGGTTAAGAATAGAAAGAAATAATAGAGAAACGGTTTAGTTATGCATACATATTGCATATCATGATCATCATGCATGTAAACCTAACTTTATAGAATTAATTTATTAATAAGAATAAAAGAAAAGAAAAAGAAAATGCATATTTCATGTGCATTAATGCATGAGCAAGATAATTAAAGAATTCTACAACATTCTAATAATTAGTACATATTATTAAGAATGTGTAAAGAGAAGGTTGTTGCGATGGAGAACTTGTAAGCGTAGTTGCGTCAGTTGAGTGACTGCTTAGAGAGAAAGAAAAGCTTACATGCACGTTGCCTTAAGTGAGTGGCAACAGAGAAATAAACAAATTGTACAGTTCGCTAGAGTGCATGTGGATGGAAGCTGTACCTCAAAAGAATTCAGAATTTTGCTCACATGGCCAAAGGTTCCGAATCCATGCCTCAACCTAGTCCGATCGGCAAGAGAATAAGAAAGAAAGAAAGAATATAAGAAAGAAAGAAAGAATATAAGAAAGAAAAGAAAATTATTTTTATTTTGCTCATGTAATTCATTAAGTGCATTGATAGAATATCATATCATGCATTGATAGAAAGTTATATGTATACATGTGTACCTAGTATGATGTACGTTGTATACGTTGAGAAGTTGTATGCATGTTGAGAAATATTTGAGTTATAAGAAAAATAGAAAAGAAAGTAGAATGAGAAAAGAATTTTAATTAACGGGGATAAGAAAGTGTTATAGAATGATTTATTTACTGAGCAATTAGAGCTCACTCGGTTATTTTTAATATTTTGCAGGTAATAAGTGATGAACGATCGAACGAGAGTCGATAGGCGAGACAGCTTATCAGGCCACTGTTGACACTTTTGTTGTTTTGTTATATATATAGTAATGTAAAAGCTTATGTAAATACTTTATGTATTTATATCTTATAAGTAAAGAAAGACGCGCACTCATATTTTCTATTATTGAGTTTTATTTTATACATATGTGATATGTTACTTAATTACATTATTTCCCATATGTTTTACCTAGCTAGAGAATATATTACAAAAAGGAAACAAAAGAGAAAAAAATAAGAAGGTGAGATCAAATAGCCAAAAGGGTAGGCCCTAGAAAGCGTATAAATACATGTTATCAGTGGTACAGCCACTTGATAACGCTCCACAAAAATGTGCATATGAATATAATTATCAGATTCCTAAGGAAGAAGACTAGAAATCTTTCTAGCTCTTTTACAAAGATTGCTTATTTCCTAGGTTTGGTATATCAAGGAATCATAATTACTTATAGGTTTAGTTAAGTATCACAAAATAGAGACAACGCTTTTCTTTTGTTGCACTTAGATGTAAACTAATAGATTGTCTCATAATAATATAATACAACTTTAGACTGATAATGATTTATAATTAAACAATGACTGTGCCAACATCAATAATATTGGCCAATTCTGATATTATATATATATGCAGCATTCTATTGCTTTTATAACAACAACTTCACCACTATTGATTTAACCATGATCGAAGAATGCAAGATTTAACATTGATTTTCCTATATATTTACTTTGGAAGATTTAAGTGAAGAATACAAAATTGAACCTGCAGGGACAATTTTTACGAACATATATGATTTAAGATACGATAAGTTAATCGAGATACAACTTGAGAGCATCGTACTATATATATTATGCTTCGCAGGCCTTCGCGCGTCTCTGAATGATTATAATTAATTAATATCTCCACTGGCTTCTCACTCTGGTTATTTCGTTTCCCAATTATTTTTTTAATGTCATTAGTTTATGGGGAGCCATGCAGGTTATATTATGTTATTTTTTCTCTTATTTCATGAATATATATTATTACACTTTAGATGCTTCTCCATAAATAATAATAACAATTTAGGTTACAACAATATGATACCAGGCACACTGAACGAAAAAATAAATATAATAATAATAATAATGACAATCAAAGAAAAAAATCACTCCCACACCAGAAAGAATATTGCATATGTAATCACACATAACGAGCAAGGGTGACAGAAAGATCAACAAAAATGCCGAATAGGAGGATTGATAGTCCAGTAAAGTTGATCAAACGAGCTTCGTGTTGATGCGCAAGTCTCATGAACGTAAATTTTTCTATTAATCCTGTAAGAGCTGCGCATATTGCCATGAAGAAGAGTGCCCTACCCCCGCAGATATGCCATGGAAGCATCTTAGCCCTGGTTATGTTTGAAGATGGAAAAAGAAATGCAAAGACCCCAAAAAGCCACTGAAAACAAATGCAATATTAGTTTTAAATTAATTACTAGATCTCATATAATTGACAGAATATATTGAAGTTTATTTCATACACCCCTTGCAGGATTGTTTAATCTTAAACATACTCAAGGTTTTCTAGAATCATCTAAATCCCATTATAATTATTAAATACCCCTTTTAATTATTAAAATTCCCTTGTCTCAAGGGATTTTTTTTTATAGTTTTTGAAAACTTTTGAGTGTACTAAAATTAAACGATGTCACGAGGGGTGTATGAAATAAAACCTATATTAAAACTAAATTCTGAAACTTTGGTGTTTAGTACCTGTAAGCAAAAGAGGACAAAAGTGGTCAATCCAATCCATGAATGCAATGTATACATATCTTCTACAGGCACCATATCATGATACTTGAAAACCGCACAAATCCCAGCCACTCCGAGACATAAGGCAATCAAATGAAGTATCCCATGAACAAATTTCTGCACCTTGTGCTCTGATCTAATTGTCTTGTATGCCATCATCGCTGCAAAATATTAATGCGTATGAAAAACATAATCGGTATAACACATATACAGTTTGTTCTTTAATTAAAAAGAACATCATTTGCAATAATTAAAGATTTTTTATATCAACGTCTTTCTCAACGAAAAAATCTAGAATACAACGGAGTATTACTACCCTTCAGTAAATTTACACTAGTTATGAATGCACTCAGTAACAAGATCTTAACCAAAAACAAGTAGGAAACTCGTACCTTCACCAGCGAGAAAGATGAACCCACAGAACATTAAAAATGGGTGAGCCTACAAAAACAAGAACCAGAATTTGTTAATTTTAGAATAACATTATAAACGGACTGCCATTTGATCAAGATATATATATATATATATATAGAAGATAGTGAAAATCAAGGGTTAATGAAATTAATTACATTGAAAACACGATATGGATTGCTGGAATCATACTCGATGCCCTCTCGATAGTGCAATAACCAAACGAGCATAAGAATGAAGGCTAAGATGCCAAACAAATGTGCCGCTATGGTTAGGCGAGAGGCAGACCGCCTGAACGTGGTTCTTTCGTAACCATAATTATCCATGGCTGGTGGAAGAATTAGGTTTTGTGGCAATGAATGCTCAAACTAATGAAGTGAAGGAAGCTTATGTTCTTAAATATATATGCGTTCATTGGCTAGTACTGCTTGTAGAATTAATTCCCTATGACAAAGTTAAATGGGATTTTTTTTTTTATTATTCTACTAGAGATTGCTTGATTTGCTGGGTTTGGAATATCAAGGAAGCTTTGAGCTTTAGTTAAGAATCACAAGTACAAATTAAACTAAGAGCCGAATTAAACAAGTTAATAGATTTTTTTGTTTTTTATGATATTAAGCTAGTGACAACTACCCTTCTAATAACTTTGACAAACAGTAAGTTCTCGATAACCATCATCAATATCTTCAGAGAAGGTAATGTTATAACTGATCAATTGGCCAATTTAGGTCTTTCTTATCCAAGTTTGCAATGGTGGGACGAACCCCCTTCCTCTATTACCAAGGAGCTTCAACATAATATTTGGCATTTACATCGTTATAGGTTTAGTTGATTTTATTTTCTCTATTGTAATTCATGCTTTTCCATTTCTTTTATTTTTTGTGTTTAGATTTTTTGAGGGGTTGGGCTGTTTTCGTCTGCCCATATCTAGATGTCATTTACCTTTTTGGTTTTAATTAAAATTTTCCTTAGCAAAAAATAAAAATCAATATTATATTTCATATGTGGTACACAAAATATAAAAGGGAATGGGATAAAGATCGAATCATTACCTCGAAGTGCGAAGGGTTTTGTTTAAGTTTTTATTAGTAATTTAAAATATATATTTTATTTAGAAAAAACTCTATATAATTCGAACCAATTAGGTCACATATTAATTATAAAATAAGCATTTTCAGTTTTTTTAAAAGAGAAGAGAGAACCAAAGTTGGGATATTGAAATCTTTATTATTCTAGACAAATTAATTGCTACTTTAGATATGCAATAATACTTTATATATTTTTTTACAGCAGCCTTAAAGAAATCGTGTATAAATAGATTTCGATTTGTGCATCGATGAGGTCCATGAATTAGCATAAAAGAAAGGATTCAAAAACAAAAAGAAGTAAAGAAAAAGTAAACATCATACACAAAAGATTCCATGCTAAGGAATGAATTAATTGAACTTTTCTTAATTTACAAAAGGAATCAACAGGTGTAAATAATCGTCAAAAAATGGTGGATTATCAAGAGGAAAAGGTATCCTGTAGTCAAACAAATTAATATAAATTAATAATCAAGGAATTCAAGGGGAATAAGTTATAGATATATGCAATGCTACTAATTTTTTTAGAAAAAAATTGAATATGTGGTCATTTATTCAAGTAGACTTGGGAATAACACATTGGATAGAAAATAATCTATATTACAATTAACATTTTGCCCTATTACTTTCATCTTTTTATATTTTTTTCCTAACTACCTCACTAGTGTTGGAGGGAGTTAGTTTCACAAACTGTAGACGGTAAAATCTATGGTTATGGATTCAATGAGGTTGAGGCCACTAGCGATCTCGTAGACTTGCAAACACGAAAAGAATGAATGCGAAGCTCACAGGGGACATCGATGTAGTGTTGGTCATAGGCACTTTAACGCTCAAGTCAGCACAATTATGAGTAATTTAGTGAGGGAGCGAGTATGTTTACTAAAAGAGTGAGGATAGGGCGCGACTAATAGGCCTAAAGTGGCCGGAGCTCAACTCTATATCAATGATCGGAGTTAAGTTAGTCGGAACTAAGCTCAACAAAGATGGAAAAAGGTGGAGGTTCTTGAGAGCAAGTGTGCTTCGAGAGACTAACGGGAGAAGCTATTTGTGAATGAATATTTAAAAGGCGAACCTCTGTTTATATTGGAGCTCAAGGGGGGTTAAGCCCTAGTAGAACATGGAGATCCTAGTAGCAAGAGGTTGAGTAAATAAGAAACTCATGAGATTACTTACCTTAGTAGTACTCGGAGTCATAATTCATGTAAGATTCAGGATCTTGGATGAATTAGGAAATAAGTGGGACTCGGAGTCCTATTTTGTTGATGGGCTGGATTCGGGCTCAAGCTATTAGAAATGGCCCAATCTATGGGATGCCCCAAGACGTAAGTTAGCCTAGTTTGTAGAGAGGCATTGCTCGTAAGATGATCTTAACGAGCCAAGTAGCCCAGCTCATAGAGGAGGCTGACTTGTTGTGTTAATCAGCCCGTATAGTTGGCTAGCCCATAGAATAGTCACTTACAATTTGGGCTAGCTCAGTGGATAGTCTTCCTTCAAGAGTGAACCGATATGGGCCCAATCGGAATTTGATCAATGCATCGGGCTGTATTTTGGTAAATTTTTTGTTAATGGGCCTGATCCAGTCCAAGACGATTTTTGGCCCATACAGTTTGTCCCCCACTCTCTAAGTTAAGGAGTATTTAGCTTGGAGAGTATGCTAGTTCTTCTATAGGTGTAAGAATCATTGCCCTCTAGGAGTCGAGTCAGTTTGACTTGGCTATTCTATGTGTGGATTTGGACGAAGTTTCCTTGAATCGTTTCAACTTTGTGATACGTACTTCCCACTCGGCTCGACTCGACTCGACTCAACTCATGCTGATGAGTGGTCAGTGCTGGTCGAGTGGGGAATGTCCATGATTTGTCATTCGGCCAACTGAGGCCGAAGTTTCCTTGAATCGTTTCAAGTTTGTTATAGTTTTGTATGTATGGCCGAGTGGGGATCCCAAGGGTCTATTCAACTTTCTTGATCGGTGCAACAAAGGATTTGGCCAACGGCCTCACTTGGCAAGCTAGAGCCGTAGCAATACCGAGTTTTAATCTATGTAGACCGAATCGAGCCAATTCAAAGACAAATGTGTCTTAGTACTCCGACGTTTAAACAGCTTAACTCGGATAAAAGGGTGTTTGAGTGATGTAAGACTTACGGACTCATAGGGCGAGTCGTTTTGGTTTCTCTTCTTCTAAGTGAGCTTTGCATGGTTCGACACATGTCAACCATGCCATTAGCAAATTCAATTAGCAGGAAAATGAAATTTCCTTTTTTTTCAAGATCCTATAACTAGTCGCCACCTGCCCCCATTTTATCAGTTCATCCATCAAAAAAGAAAATATTTTAATTCAAACTCGTTTATTTTGCCCGAAATAAATATGTGAGTTTTTTCTTTTTGATAGAGCTTTTGAAGCTAGGGAGTTTTATCTGTGTCTTCGTTGTCTTCTAGTAAATCTTAAACTTTGCTTTAATTTATGTTTTCCCTTCTCTATTTTCTTTGAGTTCTTCCTTTTTTGTATATCCTGAGCATTTTTGGATTCAATCTGAGCAAAAAGGTTTGGGATTTCAGTACAGCTTCTCGAAGGGAAGCGTAAAGTTTTTGGGTTTTCTAGTGTTTTTTAGGGAGTGCTCGAAGATAGTATATTTTTGGAGAAGAAAGTGACTAGATTTTTGAAGATCTATGGATGTTTTTTAGAAAGAATTTAAGTCTGGAGTTTTTTTTTTTAGAAGAAGACGTATGGGTTTTTAAGTTTCTTTGTCGAATGTGTTTGGGTTTGTGAAGTTTTAGGGATGGTTTTTGGAGATAGAGAGTGGGCTTAGTGTTTATGAAGGAAATTTTAAGTCATTCGTCACTTCCACTCTTCTCGACTTCGTCGAGTTATTCGAGCCAAGTGCGAGTGTTGCCTAGGGTATTGTGTTTGAATCGCTTGAGCCAAGTAGGGGTTTACTTTGCTTGAACTGAATGGAGACCTTCTTTAATGTCTTCCTAGGACCAAGTTGAGTGAGGCTTTCTTCCATGGTGGTCCCACTAGTTGCTAGTGTGATTGTTGACACCAAGCCAAGTGAACCCTCCTTGTTCTTTTGAGTAAGACCACTTTTGTCACTCGCTAATTGTTGACACCAAGGTTGAGCAATCGAGTCGACTTCAAATGAGAAATCCTAAATTGTCTGAGTCGTCCAAGCCAACCAAAGAAGTTCAATTTAAAAGAATACATGCTTATAAGGAGTAAAATGAAGCAAAAAATAGTGTATACATGAATTAAGGTTCAAGTTGCATGGAATTAAAACTAAAAAGGGTGAAGTTGTTACCTTTTGAAGCTTTCAACCTTTGAAGCTTTGAATGGAGATGTAAGATCTTCAAAATTGATGAAGAATCCTCAAAGTAAAGTCCACCCTAAACAAGAGAAGAGAGATGTGTGTATGAGCTTGAGAATGTGATATTTGATTTTCCAAAAAAATTAGGTCAAAATGAGATTATAAGCACATATTTATACTTGGACTATTTTTGGAATTTTGAAATTGTTATTTAGTCCTTGAAATATGTAGCAATTCAATATTAACTTTTCAATATTTAATATAAGCCCTTGATCTAAACAAATTTATAATCAAGGCCCATAATTTGATTTAATCTCTCATTATATATATATATATAACCCAATATTGAATCTAAGCCAATAAATACCAAATGTCCATATTACCCTTGGTAAGTGCTAGTTTTCCATGAGTAATCATTTCTCACCAATACATATATCCAGATGCATACGATTACTTCCAAACATCATTAACTAATTTAACGATATGTATTACTCTTTCTCCTCACGCTTGGGTTTTTAGGTGTGACCACTTACGTTCACTGTAACCTAGCTGTGGGCTTAATATCGTAATTTGATATGTTTCGTCATAACACTTTATAATCGAAACTCCCACAGATCGTGGTAGGCATCTAGCAATGCTCCATAACCCCTAAGCCACAATGAAATTTCACTCCAATGAACCTTTTTCCAATCGCACATACCGTGTAGTAAAATCCCTTCATCATCCAATCCCGATTAAGTATAGGTTCATGGTATGTCAAAATCCTTAACTTAATCCTTATTCGAATCATCAATCAATACAATGGAACGTTTCACATGAAACTCCATTTTTCATATGATTGTTTTGTACTCTGGCCAAAGATATCCTTTTCCCAATGTTTATTGATATTCGTCTGGGAACTCGAGATCAAACTATTTCGAGTCAACAGATCTCATCTTGACCATCACTTGTCCTTGCACATGAATAACATATGACCAAACTGACTTCTTACACAAGACATGACTACTCTCATGTTTATACACCATATGAACCATATGCATCCTATGTAGATTCTACGATGTATCATAATTGGTCATATTTGATAAACAGTTCACTGACCGTTTATCCATGCTAATGCCCTAGTGACATAACTTTCATAATCACCCAAAATAATATTGTCACATGATATTCAATGAAGACATTAAGCATGCCTATGATGCAGTGTTATTTTCCAATTAACATTACTAATGTAGGGAATGCTTCAATAATCTTGATCTTCTAAAGATCTATATTATCTAGACATTTCATATATATATATTGAAGAAGTTAACATACATGTGAAAATAAGAACTCTTTCTTTTATTAATAATAAATATTTATAAGAACTAATTTCCTAGAACCGACAACACGATTGGTTCCTAAGCATACACTAACACAATTCAAATAAGTGGTCTAACTCCTATAGTTTGAATTGTCCAAGCCTGGTGTTTGGTTTGGTAGTGTTGGGTTGCGCCGAGTGGAGCTTTGTGTGTAGCCGATTACGCTTGGTCAGTTGAAGTGATCTGTGATACGGTCGTTTGACTCGGGAGTTTGAGGGTGCCTCGATCCGACTCGGTTGTCTTAACTGAGCCGATTGAAGTAAACTTGAGGGGTGCATGCTGGATACCAAGGGTTGAACTAGTTGTAAGGTAATTAAGTTTAGTCATGTGAATGCTTCTAGGAAGGTGAGACATTCCAAAATGTGATCCAAGTTTCTTAAAAAACATAATTTGACTTCACTTGTTTGCCTTAGCTGAACAGTGTGAGATAAGCGGGATCCTGGGCGGACTTGAGGGTGATTGAGCAAAGTAGTCTAATTTTACCAGTTGGTGATTGAGGGGTCCAAGTGGTACTGTGTATCTTGGCTGGTGAGAGCCGATTCTGGATGGATGAAGGTGGTGATTATGAGAACGTATCGTGCTACTAGAAAATAGAGAGTCGGTACGTGGTTCAGTTGGTGTAATGGTATCGAGCCACCCTAGCCGAGTCGAATCGAGTTGAGTCGAATGAAACTACTAACTTAGAAACTAACTCGGAGTCTGGTGGTGCTCATTTTAAGAATGCTTCGACAAGTGGTGGTTATGTTGATAAGCCAAGTCATCCTGGTGGTGGGATACTGAGTCCAAACCCACATTGTATATTGGAGTTGGATGAAATCCCACGTTTGAGATTTTTGTACAAGATTCCTACATCCATAGAGATTCAGACGTCAAGTTCCCACGGGAAGGTTGATTAGGATGTTTTAGGTTGGAACAACATGTATGAGCAACCTTTTATTGATGGATCGAGGTTCCTTATCCCGAGGTTGGTCCGAGATGTTGGACCATTATATTATTGCCCCTACTCAGTTGATGCCGAACAGGTGGAGACTATTAATGGCTTTGGAGTGCCTACACATGAAGCATGGAGTGGAGTTTGGTGTAAAGGACCTATTTTACTCTTACTACTTGAAGGAGCATGATAAGGACAAAGAGTGTTATCAGATAATTCATAGGCATGACAGATAACATCTAGTAATGTGTCTGCTTTCATTTGACAAGAAGTGAAAGGAAGTCTACTTCGTTGTAAAATGGGAGTTAGCATTTGGACCGAATGGAGTTAGAGAGATCTCACATTTTTGGCAGGCAACGAGTGAGTGTGACTTTCGTTTATATTGTTCATCTATGTATTGAATCTCATTGTTTCGTTTCTTGCAGATTTGTCTTACAACAGAGCAATTCCTGAGCTACTTGCGGAGGAAATGATCAAGAAGATCCTTAGTATCCCCCATGATGATAGAGATTGGAGACAAGTGTTGTCTGAGCCGAACTTGAGGCAGGGTCACTTGTAAGCTCTTTTACCCATGATCTTGGTGATTGTCAATACCGGTCGTCACAGTCGCAAAATTAACTAATCCTAGCTACCTAGTAAATGGCAAGAAGGGTCGAATCCTCAGGGAGCAAGACTCATAGCTAAATGAATATTCAAGTTAACGAAAATTAAGTGGAAAAATAAAAATTAACGCTAAGGAAACTAATTGCAAGAATTATTAAAAAAAACGTTAACTAAAACTAAAACTAAATGCAAATATTAAAAACTTGAAATTAAAACTATTTAAGACTTTATAAAAAGATGTTGCCGCTACGGTTTTGGTTCGACACATAATCAACTATCACAACTCTCATCCACACTCTACAATCCCCTAAAGCTACAAGGGAAGGCAAACCAATGAAATCGTTCCTTCACACTCTAGGTATAATCTATCATGTCTCACCTAATTACTCAAGTTTGATTCGTTAAAGACTATCATTGACTACCAACAAACGCTACAACTTAAACACCACTAGTTTGTACGACATTAACAAATACAATTTGTCAGCACATATCATCCAATCAACCAATTACACAATCAATACAACACAAGTAGATATGGCATTAAATGTGAATATAACTTGTTTACAATCGATGCGAAGTAATATAAAGCAATACTCAACATTTAATTATATCAAACCAACATGTATCGTGCAATAAGTTTTATCAACAACTAATCTCAATGGACATCAACATTAATCATAAATCATGTATCAAACTACATTAAAGTATCGAAATCAAACATGAAATGAAAAAAAAAATATAGTTTAATACACAATACTACCGAATGTCTGACGATCAGGCTCATCCAACTAGTCGAGAGTTGATGAGGAGAGCGGTAGAGTCAATCTCGATCTCGCCTACGCTGTAACAAACAACCAAAAGCTCACTTGTCCGTGGGTGTGTCGATGAAGGCTGGATCGGTGGAAACGAAGCTAGTCATGGAAAATATTTCGAAACGGACAACGAGATGGTGTGAAAAAGGAATGGAAACGACCAAGAGAACGCCTGGTAGACGAACAAGTGCAACTTGCCAGAAAATGTTAGATTCCTATGAGTTTTCTAGCGAACGGTGGTGGAAATGAAATCCGAAAGTACCAGTGGAAAGCTCACGAGCTGGGGAGTCCAAATATGTAGTCATGGAGGTGAAACGTCACAGGAATGTTAGCGAAAACACATCTGGAATGTGAGGAGTTGCCAAAAAATTAATTGAATTAATGTGAATCGGTGACTTGCAAATGGAAAGGAAATGATGGGGAATAAGATGGTGGTGTCCGGTCAAGCGTGAGAGGTAAGGAGCCACCGGAAAAGTGTTAGTCAATGAATCGAATACAAATGCAACGGAATTTAAAATTTTTTATTTCGTTTTCGATTCATTAACACCAAACCCAAGATCCTTACAATGAAAACATTATTTGACAAGGCTTGTTAAATAAAATTAATCTTAAATTCAAATTTATATACCTTCATAGGCAGCTCCTTCAATTGAATGCTTTGATTCTGCTTCACTCCAAGAGTAGGAATGGACTTACGGTAATCCACACGAAGACAAGAATCGATTCTTTTATTTTACTAGAATAAAAGAATGATTTCAAGAGTGAACTAGGGCTGAAATTTTTCAAAGAAAAATTCACACAAAGAATGGAGATGGCAGCTAGGGTTGGTGAAAGGGGAAGAATAAAAATTAATTCTATTATTTTACTTTTTAAGTTGCCTTTATATAGTGCAACCTAAAAACCCTAATCCAACTTGGAATGGCCATCTATTCCATGTAATGCATTCTATTCTTTCTAATTAGTATATATAAAACTCATGAAATATCTCATATGAATATATGTATAAGGAAAATATACAACAAAAGTATACCGCGGTTTTTTTTTTTTTTTTTTTTTTACAACTAAACATAAAATATAATTTTATATACATAAGCAAAATACAATATAATTATCCTTTTATACATAAAACAAAAAGGAGAGCGTAAACAGCGGCCACAGTGTCCCTCGCTCGTCGACCATCCGCGCCTGTCACGCTCATCTAGTACCT
>WYDK02000051.1:1936958-1961787 GCA_009867345.2 Toxicodendron radicans
GGGCCGATAAACTCCCACTAGATTGCTGCATTTCTC
This sequence comes from Toxicodendron radicans, assembly GCA_009867345.2. Taxonomy (NCBI): domain Eukaryota; kingdom Viridiplantae; phylum Streptophyta; class Magnoliopsida; order Sapindales; family Anacardiaceae; genus Toxicodendron; species Toxicodendron radicans. The sequence goes on from WYDK02000051.1 coordinate 1,936,995, forward strand.
TGTGGATTAAACAAACTGAAAGGGCTTATAGTGAGAAGGGCAAGGCACTTAATTATGTTATGCCACTCCAACAGCCAAACCCCCAAGTCCGGTCCACTTTCTTCACCTGTGTCTATCCCATTTCTTGCTCACACTCACCGTATAAGTCAAAAGAGAAAGAGATTGTCGAGCGGTGTATACCAAATATTATACCTAATACCTTCTAACTTCAATTGAATAGACTAGCCTTTATTCTACAATTGTAGCTGGCTAGGAATTACAACTATAACTCCAACTCGGCTTGGAAGAATCCTAACAAGAAATCTGTGAAAACACTTCACACGAGATCGACTGTAAACATTTCCCTCAACAGGTACGGAATTAGGATTGTCTTTTTACAAATGAACTTGCTTAGCATACTCCTCCTTTCAAAACTCATGCTTTCAATGGAAAGACTTCCTCTTGCTTCCTTGCCCTAACCTTTTCATCTAGCCTGCCCCTGCCTGATCCATAGCCCCTTACTTAGAACTTAGAGTTAGAGTCTTAGGTTAGGGATAGAAAGAGAAGGTAGAGATTGCTTGGAACCTCTAAGACATGTTTTTCCTAGCCGCTCTTTCTTATGATGTCTCGAAAACGGATTCTTACTAGCTCACTGGCTATAAAGGTTCTCACTTGCTTTCAATCGCTCTAATGGAAAAAGGACGGAAGGATTAGCAAAAAGAAAAAGAATGAGAGAACTGGTCTGCAAACAATTCCTGCCTATAGAGCCTATTATTCCCATTCGCAGGAATGAAATGACTTTATAACAAAGAGAAGAACTACAAAAAGAATTACTTCAAGGGAAGAAAAAAGAAATCCATTCACTTCCTCAACTCAATAAAACTGCCTTGTGCGGACTCTTCGCTTTGTGGGGATATTCAACTAATCACCCCTTTTGTGGGGATATTCCATTGGCGAAGAAAGCTGCTATATAAAAATCCCTTGCCTGACGCTTTCAAAAGAACTTGCCTGGAGTAGAGCCTTATTAGATTGTATAAAAGAAAAATAAATATTTGCTAGCTAGCTATCCGAGAGAGGACTTATCCATCATCTTAGGATACTTATGCTCGAGAAAAAACTATTAGGAACGATATACACCTTAGGATTCAAATTCCTCTCAACCCTATAATGACTTAAGCAAATCCTCGGGGTATGAAATGCTACTAATTACGTGTTTTCAGATTAGCTAGCCCTCTTTTACTTATGCCTTGGGGAATTCCTATGGGGGACACCAGAGACATTCTGGGTAGTTGAACTATCTTCTTATCTTACGCCGCTTAGTACAATTATCCATGGTATCTAGAAATGGTATTAGCCCTATTCACTATGCCCTTCTTCTAGAGCTGAGCCTATGATATAGGTGAAAAAAGGAGGAAGATGAGTAAACAGTAACTTCGTAGGAAAATGGGGACTACTCTACAGGAGATTACTCGTACTGGCTCGCAAAGAACTCAAAATAGACGACAGGCAACTCAACTTACACTTGCTAAAGGCAGAAACTGCAACAAAAGTCGCTCAACTAAAAATGAAAGGAATGAAAAAGAATAGCTATGACTTTTATCCCTCCCGTAGTCTTTCTTTAGAAGGACTTCTTCTTCCTTGCCTGATTTACCTCGGATTGGAACAAAAAGAGACGAATACTAGAAAAATTCCACTGTAACGGGCACCATATAACAAAGGGTAATATGGGGACAAGGAAAGAAGAAAGAAAATGAATCTCTTTCCTATCTAAAGACCTTTTTTTTCTTTAGGTAAATGAAATAAAGATTAGGAAAAGAAAGATATATATTTATCCCCAAAGATAGAATTCTAATTCTAAGTTCTTCTGGAACACTCTCTTAGCTCTCGTTAGACTTAAGAAAAAGAAATCTCGAGGGAAAGATAAAAATCAGTCAAATGCTTGTCTCTCAGTCTCTGTCAGTTCCATTATAGCTGAGCTAGTTGGAAAGATTGACTTCTATTTAGAAGATGTTTTTTCGGGCTTTCCTTTGCATTTCATACAAGCCAAAAGTAGCCTTCCATAGGAAGGAATAAGGTCCAAATGATGGGCTGATAATAGATAGATTGATTTACCGATAGCATAAGCATATGCCTTTTTTGCAGGACTGCTAGAATAGGGTTTTTCAACTTAAAAAAAAAAAGTTTCTTACGCAAGACAACTAAGGATAACCAGTCAGTTCTAGTGCTTTTTTATCTTCCATTCTCGATGTCAGTCCAGCCGATTGAATTAGATACACATATGAGGAAAAGGTATAACTATGCAACATATGAAACATCTGCTTAGAAAGCGGGGTAAAGCATTAGGGATTTCTATGGGGATGGTGCAGACACAATAGAAAGAAACTTTTTCAAGCCATCTGTGGCTATTCTAATTGTCTGAGTAGTTCATAATTCCCTTTCAGCTATTTACCTTAAAGACATTTTTTTAGAGTACTTTTTTAGGGCCATTCTCAGGTAACACTTAACAGCAATCCCCCTCCAAAAAAAATGGGTAGGTAATACCTAGTAGTCATCTTTGCTGGCTATATCGAAGCATTTGCAGTGAAAGTTTCAGTTCCGTTTGCTGTGAGTCAAAACGATCACGGTCCCTTACATCCATTTTTTTTAGTTGCTATTCCTGCCGAGCCTCCTCCAAACTAGCCACCCAATCCTAACAAGCCAAGCTAATCATTATGGTCACTGCTAGTTCTGCAGCCATTGGGACTTATACTTATCTTGGATAAAAACTTTTAGTTGGGGGAAAAGGCAAATGCCTAGCTAGGTAGTTTGAAAACCATCACATCAGGCAAGTAAGCTACTTCGATATATGCGTTATTTGGGGTTAGAGGTGGAGTGGCAATTTTAGCTGGAGAGTTGCTTTTTTTTCTATTTTCTATGTCGTCTTAAAGTGAGCCCATCCAATTTCTCTATTCAAAGGGCTTAAGGAATAAGGTACAGTATATCAAATAAGGTTCATTCCTTCTATGGCTCTCTGCCTTGTCTCTGTCAACCCTGAGCCAGTCTTGGAACCGAAAATTGTAAATCCAGTGGAAGAAAGTAAAAGAAAAGACCAGCTTGGCTTTGTTGCTTTCGTGCCCTTTGCTTGAATGGTAAGATCCAATGCTGACCAAGAATATTACCTTACCCCTGCCCCTCTTCCCGTGCGGGCGTCCTGCGACGTCGAGTGGAAGGCACCCATCAAAGTCAGGTCACGTCCCCTATTTCACGTTTACACCTAGGCTTTACATTAGCCTTTCCCCGTAGGAAGCCCTTACCTAGTGGGTCTTTCCGTTGCGGCTGGATCGACTGAAACTGCCTTAACTACTGCCCCAAGTGGATCAACTACAATGGGCTCTTCAGTGGATCAGTGGGTTCCGAATCAACCTTGTCCCCTTACTCTCAATCTTGATATAGGCAATAAATGAAAATGGGATATGACACTCAATCTGCACTTGATGGTACACGGGATCCTTCAACTAAACCCGCACTTAGAATTGGCTTCCCTTTTTCCTTACCTATTCCTATTTTTTGGCTTCCGAATTTCGATCAATCAGTGAACAGTAGAAAGAATTCCATGGACACAGGTGAAAGAACAAGATCTGGCACTGGCAGGGGAGAAGCAGAGTGATAACCAGCCGGGAAAAAAGCTCGGGTTGGTTGATCAAGCGTAGCCCTCAACTTCTCTTTTTGTCACAGACTCCGTAGAATCGAACTAAAAGATGGAAAGCACCAACCAGTAGGCAGGCATACAAACGAATTACAAAAAGTCTGTAAGGTCCAGCTAAGAGGGAAACTAATCAACGGCTGTAAATACGAGGTTTGAGTGAACGGGTGCATTTGTCGATGACATGTTAGGAAGGCAAAGATGTTTAGGCCTAATAAAAGGTTTCGAGCTTTTACTTTCAAGTAGCTTTTTTAGGGTCCCATGACGAGTGAAAGCACCAGTGGGTAGGCATCTCACTTTTGGAAAGCTTACAATCCATAGGTAGACCAAAAAGTCCCTAGCTTCAGAAATGGCAGTTGAATAGAGAACTCTTCTTCCGTCAGCAGCAAACAACAGTTTTTCACCATGTGACTTTTGCACACCCATTAGAAGTTCGGGTTGATTTGATTCCCCCGTTTGCCAAGTCTTCTTCAAATCCTGCTTCCTCTCTGTCAAAATCTTTCTCTTCCTTGGTAGAATCTAATTGTTCAGTGGTATTAGAATGATAGGCGAGCTCGGTATTGAAAGAGAATTCAAAGAAAAGAGGAATATGTGTCCTAAGGCCTAATCACAGATATAACGGTCACCTCACCTTAAGTTTAGGCAAGGGATAAAGACATAAGAAAGGGGTGGATTGAAATAAGAGGCTCGTGCAATCTATAGTCTAGATTTCATTCCCTCGATCCACTCTCATTAATCTATGTCATTTCAAGAGACGAAAGAGAATGAAGGTATTGGGCCATACCAACTTGAACTTAGTATTATATTAATTAGACTAGAAGATTGCTTCATCTTCAAGGAGTGGGAGGAAAAATTGTTTAAGGAAGGGAACATCACTCTCTCTAAGTCAGTTTTGGTGGCCCCTCCCCTAACAAACGAATGCCATTCAGATGGTAACAGGAGAAGAAAAAACCCATTCTGGGGGCAATTTCCTTAGGAGCTGGTTGAAGAAACTTCAAAGGGGATCCCAAAAGAAATAACTAAAGAACTCTGGGAAATAGTCATCTCCAAAAATACCAAAAAGCTTTTGAAGAGATTGGCCGCCATGCCCGGCATCCAGTGGAAGAAGGCTTGTAACCCCTCAGGTTCTTCCACTTCCTAAGCCTCAAGTGCGAAAACGAAGGGGTAGAAAATGTGAACCTGCTCAACTAAAGCATAAGAAATCCACCTTGGAAGAATACATATATTCCTTGGATGACTATGTACAGAAAGAATGGGCATTAGTCAGTCACCCTCTAAGAATACTTCCCCGAGGAGCTTGGGAAGGTCCTTCAGAAACTAAACCATTATATGAATAAGTCATTTTGCCCACCTTAAGACACATTAAAGCATCACTTTTGTGAAATGACTATTCGCTCAGGGTCCTGGAGTCTAAAGTGGACACTCTTAAGGAAATCCTCCTTAGTATAGAACAGCGATTCGAAATGTTTGGAATAAAGTTGTCAACCATAAACCAGAACACTACCAAGACCATTCCAAAGAACCTTCTAAAGCCAAGGCCCATTGAGAAAGGTGAAACCTGTTCCCAATAGGCTTGAAAGTTAGATGACCAAACCAAGGAAAATCTCCCCTTTTTGAAAGAATCCCCAAGCCAAGTCTAGTTGCCAAAAGGAAAGGGATGTCCGACAGATAAAAGGCAAAGGAGTTGTCTGCTCTATACCTCCAGTCCAAATAAAGCTGACTCTATCTCAACCTAAGTCGAGAATGGCAATGACTTTGTCTTCAAAAACGAGAAGGAGAAGGTTGGCATTATCTTTGCCCATGCCTTAAGGGCTGGACTAGAACTTCCCCCAATCACCGTCCCTGAACAGACAGACATGACAGACAATCTAAATTACTGCCTTTACCACAGACATCTAGGTCACACTCTCGATATCTGCTACACTTTGAAGTCGTGGGTCCAGAACCAAATCAATTAGGGGAACATTGTCCTTGCTCAAAATTTCTACAAGGATCCTTCACGAGGAAGACCCAGCACCAGTAACATGGTTGGCTTCAAGAGCAACTCAAATGAAGAGCTTAACTTCCCAGAATAAGAAGAATAACCTAAGATGGTAGATCAAATGCAACTCAGAAAAGAGAAGACACTACCCGAACGTCAACCCCCAATAGCCAAGGACAAAAGAAAAAGAGAGTAGATTGAGATTGAAGAGGATGCCATCCCTCAGTAAAAGAAAAATCCTCCAATGCCTAAAATATCTTTTCAAATTTCAAGAAACTTTCAGCCCTGCTCAGCATATTTGATGCCCTATGCATGTAAAAAGAGCTAAGGGACGTCTTGATATATGCCCTGCAACATCCTGAGCTATACAAAGCAAGTCTATTTCGCTGAAATTAACATGAGGAGGTGCTCTACGCTCTACACACGGCTTCGATCACTTTCCGAGAAATAGATCAACTATTGGGACTATAGAGCACAACAGGCCTCTGTATGTCACAAACACAAGTGATGGTGCAAAAGTGAATCGCATCTTGCTTGATGCACCCTGTGGGTTTTCAGTTAACCTGATGACGCTCAGGACACTCAGGAGCCAGACTATAGACGTCCAGCACTTGGCCTTTGAAAATAATAAAAGGCTTAAATCAGCACAGTCAACAAGCTATTGGATTAATTATCTTGCCCCTGAAGCTGGCCAATCTCCAGTCAGAGGTGAAGTTCTATATCATCAATGTCAACACGTTTTACAATACAAGGCACTGCTCGGGAAGCCCTAGTTGCACAACTATTATGTAGTCCCGTCTACTATCCACCAGTGCATGAAGTACATGTGAGATAGTCAGGAATAAAGAATAGATAGAGACATCCAACCCTTTAGTATAATGTACACGAAATCAAATATGAGGACACTAGAGGTTTTCATGATCCCAACACTGGGGTAAGATTCACAGGCCCAAAAAATGAAAGGGTGATTAGAAATAGAAAAGGTCACTAAAACTAAGAAGATAGAAGTAACTCAGCTTCCCATCAAACCCTACCTTGGAAGTGATTCGGAATCATCAGATGACGAACAAGGGGATAAGGAAAAATAGAGTATCTCGAAAGAAGCTTCCTGCAAGAAGATCAAGCCATGGGGTGAAGACTCCTTAAATGACGAAGGAGATGGAGCTATGGCTCATTCTAGAGAGTCAAGAGAGTTGAGCAGGGAGCCCATGTTGTAAAATAAAACCCTAAAAATCTCCAGGGTCCCTGAACACCTCTATGAATATTTATCCGCCTTAAATATAGCAAGGGGAGAACATCTCAAAACCTTCTATGTTCCACCAGCTAAGGCAGAGAGAAGAGGAACTTGATTCTATAAATCAAATCCTCAATGCTTATGACGAGAAGACGCAATCAACCTTAATGAGAAGGATCTCAATGAGCTCATCGACAGGGAAATTCAAGTTCCTACTCATTTCTCAAAGTCTGTAAAGAGGTTGATAAAAAAAAGTCTGAGTGCAAGCTTAAGCAATCCCGTGCCGCTTCTTTCAGAGACTGTGGTATCCACCTTAGAAAAGGGGTTGTTTTATCCGAGGAAAGCGTGCCTCTCATACAAGTACAAGAGGTTTAGGTATTATGAGAGCATATTTGTCGTAAACAGATGACTCATTGTCTATGTAAACCACTGATTCAAGGTCTAGTTGAATTACGACTATTCTCACTATTCTTTCCATGTCTTTTTTCCTCTCCAGTAAACCGACTAAAAACGGAATCAAATCCAATCCAGAAAGTAATATCCACAAATTTGACTGCCGAAAAGCTCTAACTCCCTACTTTCCTGAAACCAAAGCTTTATTCAAGCCAAACTGGCTGAATTAAAGCTAAGAGAATCATTTTCCCTCATAGCCTGAATGCATGCTTCCCACTCTGAACCTGGATGACTTCATTTCATGTGCCCTATTCACTCCCTTCCTTCTCATTCATTGATCTAAGACAATTCTTGCTTGAAAGGACAGTTCCCATTTGGCCTGCTTGAGCTCGCATTTGAGTTGGACAACCTTGGCATTTGCGTCATTGCCTTCCTCTTGCAGGTTGAACACTTCAAGTTGACTCCCCGATAATTACCTTTCTAAATCTGCCATCTTTGATTTGGCGGCAGACAACTCAGTGGCGAGTTTCTATTTTCTTCGCTAAAATGATCTTGCTCAGCGACAATTTCATTTCTAGTGGCCTCAAACAGGGTAAGCTTATCAAGAAACTCCATTTCCTTTAGAGTTGCATTTTCTTGAGCCATTTTAAGACCCGCTAGCTCGACGTTCAGCGGTTTGACTTATTGATGTAGAGTGCAGGCCTTATCCACCGCAATGTCCTTGGTAACATGGCAGAGTCAATGGCTTTGCTCAGTTTTTCTAGGACATCATAGCTATCCAGGTAGACAAGGCTGAGCATAGCGTTCGCCTGAGAAAAGCAAAGAAAGGTGTTAAGACAAATATGTAAAAGCTCAACAATCGAGGACAAGAGAAACTTACCCTGCTCAACACCTTCGTCGCACTTCCAAGACGCTTGTGAACAGGTAGCGCCTTGAATAAAAAAAATTGGTTAGAGATCAAATCCTTGGTCAACATGGCCCTAATGGCGACCTTTTCAAGGAGTTGGAGAATAAGAACGTTTAACTCAATTTCATCCTCTTCAGACCTGCCCTAGGATGGAGGCGAGGTCACTAAGCTAACCTCTTTTCCTCGTTCTTTCAGGGAAATCGAGTTTTTCCCTTTGGCAAGGTCCCTAAAGAGCCAACTTGATTGGTCATTTTCTTTGGGCCTGGCTCAGTCCGACTTGTAGGCTTCTTGGCTTTAAGATAGGGGCACTAGAGAGCTTGCCCCCAGGCCATTTGCTTCTGGCCAATTCCTTGACAGCAAAGGTCTTGGGCACAACAACTGTGTTTGGTTTGGGTTTAAGGTTGATTTTTATCGCCCGACTCGATGTGTCGCCCTGTTTCTTGGGTGACCTTGTTGTATATCCGATGGGCCTCTTAACGAGTTTCATTCCTACGAGCAAGTCACAAACAAGTTTGAGGAACAAATAACACGGCAAAGTCAAGAGACGAGTTTAAAAGTTACCTTTTGTTTTTCAGGGGAGGGAGATGAAAGCAATGGTAAACTTGGCCGACTCCAAATAAAATCTGTACAAAATGAGGTTTGAGAGCATGACGAGTTGTGTGACATCTCGTTTCTCTTTAGGGAGCTCACTGAAGAGCTTGAGTCTATCAAAGTTTGAAAGTGTGACGAGCTGCGTTACATCACGTTTCTCTTCAAGGAGCTCGCTGAAAAGCTTGAGTCTATCAGAGTTGAAGTTGCGGAGAGGATTCTAGTCGCGGTTCCCTGAAACAATGGAAGAAAATTAAAAAAAAAAAAAAAAAAGGTCGACGTGAAGGGAGATGTGAACATACACGCATGCAGCCTAAAAGTGTCGTCGCTGCCACATGGAAAGAAGAAAAAGTCAGAATCTCAGTCTTTAATTTTGCCTAGGATATCGACCAAACCCTTGAAGGTTTTTCTACCCGTCTTGGACAAATAGAAGGTGTCCTTCTTTAATTTATACAAAGCAAGCTCGTCAATATTGAGCTTGCCCAAACCATTTGACCTAAATATTATATACATGCCAACTATTATTAGATATGAGTTCGCCATTAACTAAAAAGGGGCAACATCAAAGTTATCGACTAAGCTAATGAGAAAAAGGGTGTCGCAAAATACCCAGCCGGTATCTAAGTATGGTCTCGAAGATGGCGACCCAGCCTGTTTGGGCCATTTTTCTGAAATACCCCGTTGGCAGCCTCAGAGGAAGCTTAATAGAATATTGTTTCCTTATTCGAGCAAGATCTTCTTTGGTGATCGAGGAGGACGGTTGTTTTTTTTCAAAATGGTGGTAGATTGCGGGGTGATTATGTTTAGATCATCTGTGCGGTTACTCAAGCTCGTAGTCGAGTTGGAGGCAACGGTGTCACCAAAAAGCTCATTGAGGTTGGAATCGGAGCTCGACATTGTAGAGGGCTCGTTCTTGGACACCTGAAACAAGAAGAAACAAGTGTTATTGTTGAGCCAAATAGCTGAAAATAGTACGACACTTGTGATCGATCCAGGTGCCTAGGGAGCCCGATAGCGAGCTCCGGATGATAACCTTTTCGTTTCGACCAAATCTCAAATTCTGATAACGAAATCCGGTGAATATTCTACTACTTTTCCGTTTACTTTTCAAGGAAAAATCCAGAAAATCTTAAAGATTATCTCAAGCCTAAGTGCTAGCGAATGAATCCTATCAACTCGATTGAGAAGACGATAGCAAAAATTGCAAAGGAAAAGTAGAAACTTCACTTGCTTGAAAGATTGATGTCGTGAATAGTTAAGATAAGGTAGCCGGAATAGAGTAAAATACAGAGAAATTTTTGCAAAATGCTCAGACGGGAAAAAGAAAGTGAAGAAAAATAAGCCAAATCACCATTTTATAGTAATCAAAATCGGGCGAAAGCGATCCTAGTTGTCGCCTGTTCAAGCAATCTCAGCCCTCTGTCATGGGGGCAATCTGGGCCGTTCAAGAATAACACATGTCAACGATCTGGAAAAAGTGTGTAACTGTCAAAATTCATAATAATAACCGCCGACACACGACGCAATGTTTTTGCGTGTGGCCAGCTGTAAAAGTAACTGACAGAGAGGCAGCATTAAATGTGTGACAAGCTAGCCCAACCATTTCGAGGCAGACGCTTCAAGTTCCGGAGTGGTGGACTAAAAAAATATTAAGTCTTTGGAGATCGATTTCGACCTCCAGACACTAGAGGGTAGATGTTTAGTAGGGTTTTTCACCATGAGTCCATAGAGTGGGTATGAGCATGGAAGTCAAAAAGTTAGGGATGAATTCGATTCAAGTATGCCCAAAATATCAATGAGGTCGATAAAGTATCTGCTCGTCCCAGATAAAGCTCGTTTCCAGTCAAAGCCCGACAAAATGGATAAGTTCGATAGACTTAGAGCCCGCCACAAAATGCAATCAGCATTAGGATAAGAATTATTCTCGAGAATGTCGGGATAAATTCAAATTCAAATTCAAATCCAATCTGATCGCTTAATCTCCCGAATCTCGGGATATCTTTCCTTTTGAATTTGTAATCCCGGATTTGGCAGGCTTACCTTGTAAATCACATTAATATAAATACCCTTACTTTCTAAGGAAAGAGGGTTGAAAAAAAAAATCATTCAATAAGTGAGACTATAGTGGACATTGGCATTCAATCAAAAAGCCGAACCATTTTAAAAATCGTCTGTTTATTTACTATTATTGCATTTTCTATTGTTCATTGCTGGTTATCCGTAATCACGTCCACATCCGTTCTAATTCTAACAAGGTCAATCGAATCTCTCTGGTTGGTGTAATTTTTTGCATCAACACATTATATCGTGACACAATAAATATTTTGGCTCCCTTTAAACTTATTATTGAATTAGTTTTATTCTTATATTTCTTTAAAACCTTTTACTTTATTTCTTCTTTACAATAATGCTCTTTTTTAGTAATAAATTACTGCAAAAGATTTACAAGGAAATGATGGAATAATCAACTAACTCGGAACATTTTTTTAGTGAATTATATAAAAAACTTTTACAAAAAAAAATACACATTAATTACATAAGTTCTATAAAAGAAACAATGGTTTACAGTAAAAATAGTTACTATTACTATTTCTTGGCAATGAATTTGGCTTTATGTCAAATTCCATATTTAGTGGTGCATTGATTTTGTGAGCAAATTATCATAAGTTTAGACTACAAATAGTTGAAATTGGTTAAAGTTTATCGTTTACTTTGAATTATTTTGTTTACAATCACGCATTGGATTGTGCTGATAACATTTATTTCACACTAGGTAATCATGATTATCATCTATATATAGTTTGACTTTTCATCACTACCAGTCATGTGATTGATTCAAAAATTATACAATTTGCTCTTTATTAATACTAGATAATAAATGGATATTAAATAATATGTTGTTTTTAAAATAATATAGAGCATTGAAGAAGTTAAATGCATATATTTGTTTTTGTCTTTATTATTTTATTAAAATGAGTCTGTTGAGATTGTATTTTGTCAAAACATTTTTCTAAATCACCAATTTAAACTTGAAAGTTTTAAAACCTATTACCAAGTTATTAAAACTTATGCGGAAGAAGTTGCTTGTTTATTTGATGATAAACGAGTTTGTTAACAAGATAATCAACGCAATCAAACCATGCAAAACAATAAGTAAAGAAGACAACTCATTTTTACATAGTTCGACAACTTACCTAAATCCATGGGACCACATCCAGATGAAGCTAATTCACTATGAAATAATTATGTGTTCAATTATAAAGACAAGAATAAATATCAGTTGTAAAACTCCCGGTTTAGGCAACACTTTAATCTTCGCTCTTCAGTTGAACCTTAAATCATCATAGTTAGCTTCTTCTCCCATACGACCACTTGGCCACTCTTGAGTTGCTCTCAAGATCAACAATGGACGATCAATTCAGCAACGCAGCTTGGTCATGTTCAAACCACAACATGGAATATCGTTCCAGGCACTCAATAAGAATAAAAAGATTATTATGGTAATTCTAAGCCTACCAAAGCATATATGAAACCACTATGGAAAGAACAAGTAAATTCTCCAAAATATTCAGAAAGTATGCGTAAGAAAATAATTGGCTTCCTTAAAAAACGTCACAATAAAATAATAGAATATAAATACACATGTGACAAGAATTGAGATAAGGAAATAACTCTAATCTCCTATTTAGAAATGATTATTGAATTCTAATCTCCTTTTAGAAAAAATTATTCTTGAAATCCTAAATGGAATAAAACACACAAGAAAATAAACCAGTTTCCTTTAAAGAGTCACAATAATAAAAGACAACTTATATAAGCATATGACAAATATTGAGATAAAAATGAAAGAATCTAATCTCTTAAAAATGAAGGATTCTTGTAATCGTAATGTCCTAAAATAAATAGATTCTTCAAATCCTAAATAAAGTAAAACACATACATCTCATATCAATAATTAATGCATAAAGAAAAACTTTTCATAAGAGAGATAGAATATGACACGTTAATGGCAACCGAGTTTGCGTTTAAAAGGGAATAAATACTGTGAGATATTGTGCTCACTTTCAGCTCTGATGTGCTCACACTAGAAAGGTCATAAGTCGACAATTTAAAACTTACATAACATGTTTTTGCCCTTTTTTTTTTTAAATGAAAATGAGAAAACATTTTCACAAAATGGATCTATACAATCCCTTAACATCACTATCCGTATCTTTTTATAAAATCAGACTTCAAATTAACAAAATCATATATGACGTTTAAACTGGTGAGAGGTGCAACTTTAAACGCTATGTCATCAGTGTTGTCACCAATCTGAGTTTAAAAAAAAAATAGCTTATAAGTTACTAGTGTTTATAAGTAATTTGAGCTTATAAGCATTTGAAATTAAGCAGTTATGTGTTTGGTTGACGTGTTTGGTAAAATGTGGCTTATAAGTACATTTTATTATTAAAATGACTAAAACGGGTATTGAATTATTTTATAAAATAATAAATTATATTAAATAGGGGTAATGTGGTAATATACTTGGTCAAAATAGCTTATAAGCAAAATACTTATAAGCCAAAAGAAAAAAGGTTCTCCCAAATTATTTATTATTATTTTTTGCTTATAAACTCAATTTAGAAGCCCAAAAAGTTTATAAACAAATATGTCAGTTTGATTTTATAGCTTATAAGCTGGTCAAACACCCTCGTCCCACAATGTATAGAATTAGACATCAAATTCTAGCAATAATATCAAAGATACACTAGATTAACAATATTAGATCTTATAATACATCTATTTTCTTAAAAAAAATTGTATACTAAAAACATAAAATATCATACCTATAACATATATATTATTAATATTTCTTAAAAAAATGTATTTTCTCCAATATTAATTATATTTTATATTCTATCATGCATCAAGCTAAACAATATTACACCTCATATATATATTTTGATAAGTAAATTCATTAAAAAGGAAAAGTTGTACAAAGGCCTTTGGAAAAAAACGGCTGGCCTATCATTGGACAAATACCCAAGGTTAGGTACAAAATCATATACTAAACTATGTAAGCATTTACTAGTAAAGCATTCACAAAATTCATACCATAGGACAAACCCCTAGGTTAGGAAGCACAAAACAACCAAGTCCACCAAATAAAGCAAAAGAAACAACAAGGATCTTACAACATCAATATCATAACATTTGTCTTTTGAAAATCGAGTTAGGAAGACCCCATTTTTCCGCCACCTTCCTCCCCTCATGAGTTGGGATGATGTTTCTAAGATCGATGGTCCTATCTCTAACAATTGATCGGATAGTACTAATGATGGTTCCTTTATCCCTCCAATCTCCTCCAAATCATTTACTATTTCACTTTCTCCAAAGCCAATAAACCGTAGAACTCAAACAAAGTTTACCCAACACATACTTAAGTTTCTGCCCATGCCCTTTTTGAGTAATATGATGAATAAACTCATTCCACGGTCTTTTCAAATACCCAAGTCACACATCCCTCATCAAGGTGGACCAAACCCCAAATGAAAAAGGATAATTGAAGAAAAGATGATCAAGGGTTTCATGTTCCACATTACAAAAGCAGCAAAAAGCATTGGAAGTAACTCCATACCTAAGGAGTTTGTCTATTGTGGGTAATTTACCTTTGATGGCCATCCAAAGAATCATAGAGAATCTAGGTATAGATTTGGGGAACCATACCAAGTTATGCCACTCAACTTTGGGTCTTCTAACCCGAACCTCCTCCCACGCTGACTTGATAGAGAAAAGATCACAGTTAGAAAGGAACCACCAAATGGTGTCATCATCAAAGGATGGTTGGAAGTTGATCAAATTTCTCATATCAATAAGGGACCAAATGGTAGCAATCAACCACTTCCAGAGAGTCCTATCCACCATATCACTAACCTTTGCATCTTTTCCCAACCCAAAATTTCTAATTCTTTCACCATAGGTGCAAGACAATGGGCCTTTTGGGTGCCAATTAAACCAAAGGGAGGTGGACTTCCCATTTCCTATGACATGCTTAATCTTCATCCTTGCGATCTCTCTAAACTTAAGGATATGTCTCCAAACCCATGTACAAATTTGGGGAATATTCAAAGTCCAGAAATTTCTATTTCTAAAGAGATAGATTCTCACCCAACTAACCCACATGGTGTGATTTCTATGTTGGCAGAGGTTCCAACTATGCTTTAACCTGGCCACCACCCTCATCCTTGGGTACACAAACATCTTCCCAAGCAATTCTAGTCTCATTCTTATTCATCTCAACAACCGACCAAAGGAAAACTCTAAGACTAGCATCAATTTCCTTGTGAATTTTAGATGGAAGGAAAAACATGGTAGCCCAAAAAATTTGAATACTCCAAAGAACGGACTTGACAAGCACAACTCTCCAAACATAAGACAAGAATATACTCCTCCAAGAATTCACTCTTTTCAATATTCTATCAAGGAGTGGCTTACAATTGTTTTGGGAAAGTTTGGTAGTGATAAGGGGGACACCTAAATACTTAATAGGAAGACTACCTAAACATAACCAAGCACCCCAACTAAATCTCTCTTCTCCTCCTCACTCACACCCGAAACAAAAATATTGTTTTTTTAGGATTAGCACTTAAACCCGACCAAGATTCAAACTAAATTAAAACATCTCTAAAGAGGGATAAAGACGTATCTTCGGCCTTACATAAAAGCATCAAGTCATCGGCATAACAAAGGTGACTCAAACCCACTTTCTTACAACGCCAATGGAAATTGAAATTTGGGTCGGCCACCACCTTGTTCAAGAGTCTAGACAAAACCTCCATTACAATCACAAAAAGATAAGGGGAAATAAGATGACCTTGCCTTAATCCTCTAGAGCTCCCAAAGAAGTCTTCCATCTCACCATTAATGATAACTGAGAACATGGGTGTGGTAACACACTGCTCAATCAACCTAATCAAAATGTCATGGAATCCAAAAAGCTTGAGAATTCTAAAAAGAAAATCTCAATTAACCGTGTCATATGCTTTCATCAAATCAACTTTCAAAGCACATCTTTTCTTTTTTGCCGAGGGTCTATTGTAATTGTGGACAAATTGTTGACATAAAAGAATATTATCCCCAATTCTCCTATTTTCCACAAAAGCCGCTTGAGCGGGTCATAACAACACAAAGTTGCAATTCAACATTTTAATAACATAAAATGAGATACTCTTAAAACACATACGTTTATCATTTAATTTTATTAGACATAATTTCTCACAAAATTAGATTTTCAAATTTCAATATGAATATCGTAAATACATCAAAACAAACAAATACTATATCTCAAAGTTGTAAATTTGAAAGTTAAAAGAAGAAGATAAGTTAACAAAATTCCAAAATTCGAAAATGAAATTCTAACAAGTTGGAAACTCGTCTTAAGACTCTTAACTAAGTAGTTCAAGTATTGATTGAACCTTCCCAAAACACCCCTACATATAAAAGAATATTCTGTGTGGTACTCAGCTCCCAAAACCAAACTTAACTCCACAGAGAGAGAGAGAGCCACCATTTAAGACCATACACATGCGTGCTTCATAAGCCATTTCCATTCAATCCCAAACCCTAGATCTCTTCACTCTCAACTATTCACTCTTCCAAACATACCCTTTTCAGATCTGTACAATTCCTCATTCTGTGTTGATCCCAAGGTTTCATTTTGGTTTAACTTGGATCTAAATTTATGTTCTTGTTTTAGTTGGCTATGGCAATGCCATCTGGGAATGTGGTTTTATCCGATAACAAAATGCAGTTCCCTGATGAGCGTGATGGGTTTATTTTTTGGTTGAGGAGTGAGTTCGCCGCTGCTAATGCTATAATTGACGCTCTTTGTCAGCATTTGCGTTCAGTTGGTGAGGGTGGAGAGTATGATTTAGTTTTGAATTACATTCAAAACAGGAGGTCTAATTGGTCCCAAGTGCTCCATATGCAGCAGTATTTTTCTGTTGGGGATGTGTTGTTTGCTTTGCAACAAGTGACTTGGAAAAAACAATCGAGGTTCTTTGATCCATTCAGCTATAACAAGAATAGTAAGAGATCTAGTGGGTTTGTTAAGAAGGATGTGTATAATTCTAGTGTGGATAAGGATAATCATCCCGTTGATGCAAATTCTTCAGTTTTGGATGGTAATGATAAGAAAGGTAATTGCTTTTTGGATAATGTAAATGGGTTTATTTTATTTTGTTCTGTTTTGATTAATGGTTTAGAGATGGATTTGGGTTTGTGATTTTCATCTGTGTTATTTTGACTGCGGGATTAACTTTTGACTATATTTGTATGTTTCTTATTGGTTATTATGTTTTACAATTCTGGAAAGTAGATTTTGTTTTATTTATATTAATTATTAATTTAGCTTGTGTGTTATGTTAATTGGATTACCTGTGGATTATTATCTTACTTTGAAGCAACTTTAATAAATTGGACATTATATTATGGTAATTGGTTTCTTGTTGTATCCTTTTAAGTTTATTTTAATAAATAGGACATTCTTTTATGGTAATTGGTTTCTTGTGTTGTATCCTTTTAAGTTTATTCTTCTTCCTTCATTTGAAAGATACCTATACCTCCACCTTTCAGAGCCTAATTATGGTCTTAAATTCAATCGTCAATGGCAGTCTCTTTTCATGAAGTTTGCTGATAATTGTATATCATGTAATTGTATGTTTGTATAATAAAATTAAATTGCATGATTTGTGGTTTTTTAAGTTCATGATGAAGGGTCTAAGAGAAGAAAATAATTAAATTCCATTTTTCAGAGTGTGTTAGATCAATATGATTTAAGCATTTTTTTAATTTTGAAAATCATTGTGTGGAGCAGATGCTGTTACAAAAGCTGCTGAAGATGGCAGCTCAAAGAATTTAGGGGATTCAGAAATGACTAAATCTGGCAATTCGGATCCTAAAGCTGAGGCATCAGATGATGGATGCACCCCAAGCCCTAAAGGTATATCCTCTTTTGTATTCTTGTTCTTTATGGGCAGGTGGGGTGCAAGTTGTTGATGATTATTTAGCTGTGTAAACTATAGAGTATTGAGGGTTCATTTGCCACTGTAATTGGAGACTGAACCATGCACTATTGTTTATCTTCATTATGTGTTTAATTTTAACTTTGATTGTTACTTAATAACTCATTCTATTTTAAACTTGTATGTTAATGTGTGTGTCTATATGCTCCTTACACTCTCCGGCTTTCTTTGGCATTGTAGTTGTTATGCAAAATAATTTAATAACATTATTTATTTTGCTTACATGGATCGCTGAATGTTCTCCCAGAGAATGACTCACATTCCATTCAAAATCAGAATGAGAAGCAGAATCTCACTACAGCTCCAAAAACTTTTGTTGGTTCAGAGATGTTTGATGGGAAGACGGTAGTGAGAATTTACACAGTTCTTGGATATAATGTTACAATTTCTCTTGTTTTATCTGCTGCTAAGCTCTTACGGTATTCTATTTTTTAAGGTTAATGTGGTTGATGGACTGAAATTATATGAAGAACTATGTGCCAATTCAGAAGTTTCGAAGCTTGTTTCAATGGTTAATGATTTAAGAGCTGCAGGGAAAAGAGGTCAAATTCAAGGCAAGTTTGCTCACTCATTTTCTTTCTTTAAGACAGAAGTATATTTTTCTCTCCACTGTCCTTGATCCTTTCGCTGCACTCTATGATCCTTGAAACATTTTTATCCTTGGAAAATTTGAGATTATCTTCTGTTCATTTTCAAACAAGAATTTTTATTAGAACCATCTCAGTGCAACATATGCTTTAAAGACATCAGAGTTTTATCTCTGGACACATAGTTTGGCTAATGGATGCTGTTACTATTTTAGAATTATAAAATTTAAAAATATTGTGTATATGTCACATTTCATTACAGTGATTCAGGCTATCCTTTTAACACCCCCTCCATGGCTTTGCTCTCTTAGTAAGTTACAATTAGGATTGCTCAGGCAGATTTATTTGGTCTAGAGTTGTCATAAGGTCTGTTCGAACTTTGTTAAATGTGGTATATCTAGTTCTAGTTCTAATGTGCTTGATTTTACAGTCTCATAGCTCCCTCTAGTTAACACTTTGATACATTGTATGAGACTTAGTGGTTTGAGTAAAAGAACTTTTTAAAGGCATACATTATTGAAGAAGTGAGGTTAAGTGCACATATGTTGATTCTGATATCAGAAAGATTCAATGTTTGTGCTGTCATGCCTGTTATTGCATGAGATTTTATTCCTATGTCATCATATGCCTCTCCTCATGTTGCTTCTCGGACATCGAAGGCAAACCATGAAATTTTCCTGATAAAGAAGCATTGGACACTACCTTTTTATTTTGGCTGGTGGTGTCACAAGTAATTTATAGTTTGCTATATCACTGTTTGGTGGGAAAATTTATCTATTATCCATTATGTGGGTTCTAGATAGTGTGGGCTTTGGTGATGTGGACCTAAGAACTATTGTGTGGTGGCATCAGACTGAGTTGTAGTTGTGCATGATTTGAGCCTAAAGAATTTCCTATAAATACACCTATGTGTTTTAGATAATTTTTGTCTATTAATTTCTTGGATTTCAGCCCCAAAGCCCCTGAGAAATTACTTTGATTTTCAAAGTGTATCCAATTGTAAGAAAGGGGGGGTTGTATCAAAGAAGAAAGAAGAGTGGATCCACTTATGTTATTACCTGAAATAAGATTGGATGCTCAGTAAGAATATTTGAGCTGAATAGCTGAGTGCCTTGATATTATGAGTTGTCTTAGCCAAATGATTAATCTCATAAATCATAGTGGTCTGATCTTAGGGCACATGCATCAATGATCAATCATTCATCGCTTTTTACATGATTTTTTTTTTGAATATTTTATTGGGTTTAATGACGGAAATGATTCCAAACCAGCCTTGGCATGATAAGACTTGTATCTACTCTCGTAATTAGTACTTTTGCACATGCCATTTGCACCATCCTATCACGGTTTTCTTAAAATTTGTCTTCTGGTATGGGATCCACACTTATTTAGCCTGCCCTTTGTCAAAGCAGTGACAGGTAAGCAATGGTGTTCAGAATAGTAAAAAGTTCTGCAAATAGCTGGTAGATTGATTTAGAGAAAGCAAAAGATATATTCTTTCATGCCCGTGCTAGTATGTATTAGCCATATACTGCTCCCCGAAAAGTTTCAGCAGTATGATTCAATGCTTCGTCTTTGCTACTTACTGTTGTCTTTAGGTTTGAAAGTTTCTTCTCTGTATCTAGGAAAAAGAACTCATTCAGGCCTTTCTTTCTGTTTTTTTTTTTTTTTTTAAGTCCATTGACCAATTGTTGTTAAAGGTTTTCTTATGGTTTCACTGAGGTGAGACTCTAGGCATGTGATAAATGGTGTGCTTGTCTTGTTCCATTTATTGAATATTTTTTATTGATGTTATGGCATGTAAAAGTTGTATCTTGTGAAGTGAATACTATGTCAATTTTGCAGCAACAATGGCTAGAACACTTAATTTTTTCATGCAATTTGAATCCTGATGCTGATAATTCATGTGCACTCTCTGAAACCTGATGACGGACAGTTGATAGTGTTACAATTGCTCCTCTAATAATTATTTTTGTTCTAAAGCTTTAGATTTGGCTGTAAACTGTTAAAAAGTCTATCCTTTAACACAGGTCAAGCATATGTGGTCTCAAAGAGGCCAATGAAGGGACATGGAAGAGAGATGATTCAATTGGGCCTCCCAATTGCGGATGCACCTCCAGAAGATGAAAATGCAGTGGGGACTTCGAAAGGCAAGTGCTGTTTTCTGAGGAGATTCTATTCTGTTTTCATAATTCATGGTTTTTGAATAATAAAGACTCCTTAATCTTTGTTTTGCAATTTTGCTTAACCAAAATTTTTAGATCGGAGAATAGAACCCATTCCTGCCTTGCTGCAAGATGTTATTGAACGCTTAGTTGGCATGCAAATTATGACAGTAAAGCCAGATTCATGCATCATTGATGTCTATAATGAGGTTCTAATTCTAGGTTTTTTCTTAATGGTTAAAGATAAATGTACAAGGGGAAAGCGAAGCTAATCATGTTAGTATTTTTGTAGGGTGATCACTCACAGCCTCACATTTGGCCACATTGGTTTGGACGGCCAGTTAGCACCCTGTTCCTGACAGAATGTGAAATGACTTTTGGCAGAATGATTGGAGCAGACCACCCTGGGGATTATAAAGGCGCTCTTAAGCTTTCTCTGGCTCCTGGGTATTCATCTTAAACCTCTACTCTGCCTTTCTCGCTTGTTGCTGTTTGTAACACTGAAGCTTTCTTGAAAAAGAATTATCATAACTTGAATGTTTGACGTGTCTCAACCTAGTTCCAATATCTGGAACTAGCTTAATGGTTTTCAGTCTTAAACCGAGCAGGTAATATTGCATATCAGTGTCAGATGTCAGTGTCAGAGGTGCTACATCCTTGATTGTGGCCTTCGAAATACATTTTTCCCCTATGCTTGCTTCCCCAGGGCCTTAAGATTGTACATTTTTTCTTTATACGAATCCCATATCATGACATGGAACCAAATTTACAAATATTGAATGCCTTGTAGTCATTAGACATATTGAAATTATGTCTCTTTCCGGATATACCTCCCCAATATTTCTTCTCGTGAAATCAGTTCCTTGAGTCATCTACTGATTTGTGCAATCAATGAAGGCTGGACAGAGAAACACCTATGAATGTATGATCACTATCCCTGAAGTTCTCAACAAAAAGCTCTTAAATTTTCCTTCAAGTTGTTTGAACCACAGCTGCAATGTATCCCATAAACTTCCTATTTAAGGCATTTGCTACCATTGTTTTGTTTTTCTGGGTGGTAGCCAGTGACACAATTATAGTCCCGAACCTACTAGGTTTTTGGTTTCAACAAAGAGGGCAAAGGGTTCAAACTCTGCTTGGGACTACTTGGGATAATATATCCCATCAGTAGTTTCTTGGCTACCAAAGTTGTCAAGTTTGGAAGTAACTCTAGGTTTAGAACTTGGTGAACGTACAGGAAAAGTTGAGGAATTTTTGGTAAACAATAAAATCCTTACCCGATTTAAGCCATCCCCTTTATTCAGTTTTAGCTCTAATTAAGAGCTGTCCTATCAGGTTTTCCGTAGAATGGAGCTTGAAAATGTGTTCAATTTTTTGAACCAAGTCAAGTTGATGATAATAAATTAACGTTTTATCAATGAGTTGATTTGATCTTTAATTAAGTGGTATAGCATCTTTATTTATTTTTATTTATCAGCATCTTTATTTATTTGTTAATTCATTACTTTAGTTTCCCTTGAGCTCTTACATTCTTGGTTTTCTCTCTTTCTTTATTACAGATCTCTAATTGTGATGCAAGGAAAATCTGCAGATTTTGCTAAACATGCAATTCCTTCCATCCGAAAACAACGCATACTTATTACCTTCACCAAGTCTCAACCAAAGAAATTTACCGCAAGTGATGGTCATCGTCTTCCTTCATCTGCATTAGCCCCTTTGCCACACTGGGGTCCACCACCCAGTAGATCACCGAATCCTATTCGCCAGCCTGTTGGCCCCAAGCATTATGCACCAGTTCCAACAACTGGTGTATTGCCAGCTCCAATTCGGACACAAATTCCTCCACCAAATGGTGTTCAGCCGCTTTTTGTTACCACCTCAGTTGCCCAAGGAATGCCTTTCCCACCACCGGTCCCCATTCCAGCTGGATCAACTGGATGGGCTGCAGCTCCACCAAGGCATCCTCCTCCTCGCCTTCCTGTTCCTGGCACCGGGGTTTTCCTTCCTCCACCAGGCTCAGCTAGTTCATCATCTCCTCAACAACTATCAACAACTGCACCCGAGATGAACTCAACCACAGAAATGGCTTCCCTGCCAGATAAAGAAAACGGTGTTGAGAAATCCAACCATCATATGAATGCTTCTCCAAAGGAGAAGCTAGATGCAAAAACACAAGGACAAGACTGCAATGGAAGTGTTGATGGAACTGGTGGCATTAAAGCTGCAATGAAGGAAGAACATCAAAATGTTGACGATACTGTGGCAGGCAAGACAGCAAGTACAGTATAAAGCACAGGCGACACAGAGAGAGAGTGAGAGAGAGAGTAATATGTTTGTCGAAAGGGGAGGGGAAATGGAGTAGGCTGCGAACTGCAATGAGTTTGAAGCAAATGTAAAGAGCGGCGAAATTCATGACTTTTGACATTTCATACTTATATGGAGGACACAAAGCGGAGGAGGAACTGCACAGTTCACCTTGCAAATCCTTCCCCTTGTGGTTCTCCATTCCGTTTTTGTTGTCTTATTATATTAATACTCTTACACTTGTTGGAAAACTCATTCTTATGTGCCTCTTCTTTCATTCTTCTCTTCTTTCATTCTTTGCTTATTTAAACTAGTTTTGTTGTTTTGTTGCTGGATAGCAAGCTGATCATCTCATATGAACATATTTAGAAAACCTCAACTTAGTTATGCATCATAATCCTTGTCATGTGCATTTTCACGTTCTAAGATTTTTATAATTTAAAAAAGGGGTAAATTAGGTATTTTAATCATTCATCATATTTACTGGTAATGGATTGGCATTACTCCCAAGTTTGGGAGAAATTCTACAGGACCCTTTTTTTAAAGAATAAGAAATTCAACCAAACATGACTTAGTGTGAAGCTGCTTCTCTTACTATGATGTTTTCTAAAATATAACAAATATATAATATTATAATATGTTTAACTCTCATTCTTGGTTTTATCGCACCATAACAAGCATTAATAAAATTTTCAAAAAACAAGAAGAAAACTTTCTTAAATAAAACAGTAGAAATATATTTTAATTATATTACTATAAGCAATTCTTTAGTGAAGATTGTCTCAGAATATGTTTTGAGTGTCGTTGAATTTATTCATGGACTGAAATAATATAGTCTCAGAATTTCAGTGAAGTGCTTGTTGCTCGAAAAATCTCTTGTCAGAATTGACTCATAAAAATGCAGTTTCGATCCGATACAATTGAGAGGGGAAAACCATGAAGTTTAACAATTTCAGAGATAAAAATAGTTGCTACATCCTTAGCTGTATAAGGGTGATTGAGGAGTATAAAGTGGTTGTACTGTAACACCCACATCGAAGTATATAGCGAAATTCATGCTTGAATACCCTTAGTTAGACTTTTTTGGTTTTGCCTTAGATAAATTCCTTAAAAATTTCATTAGGGGTAAAATGGTATTTTCACACAAAATTAGAAGAAAAGTGGGGAGTGAAAAGAAGAAGAATAATGTGAAGAATATGATAAGAGTGAGGGTATTTAAGTAAATGATCAAGGGACATAGATGAAATTTTTAGAAAGTGCAAGGGAAAATATATTTTTAATTTTAAGGCTTCCTAAGGTAAGATCTAAGCTCCTAAGTGCATGTTTTAATTTTAAAGTTTGATTTCTCATGGATTTTACATGTTTTAGATTGAAAAGAATAAGAGCTTGAATTATAGAGGTGAGTAGCAAAAAGAGGAGCAAATTCAAGGTAAAGAAATCAAACTTAAGGTTGTATTTAAGAAATAATTTATGGTGGATGAATTCTACATCTTTATGTATATTGTATGTTGAGAATTATTGGCTAATTTTAAGTGTTTTAAAGATGTAGAGCATATGTATGATGTTAGCTATGTTGAGTAGTATATGAGAATTGTGTTTAAATTTAATGGAAGTGTTGAAAATTTTGATGGAAATTGAAGTATGGAATTCGACCAAGTGAAGAAGTTGAGTTATTTGTATAATTTTATTGCTATTGTGAAGTGATGGAAGAGATGTAGAATTTTAGCCAACTAAATAAATGAATTCATGCATATAAGTTGTTTGAAGAAAATTCTATGAGAGGTGATGCATGAATTTAGCAAAGTTTATTAAAGAAAGTTATTTGAGAAAAAATAAAATTGAAGTTAGAAGACTTGGATGGTGTTGGCCAAATGTAGGACTTGGTGTTTAGAATTGTATTTTATTATG
>WYDK02000051.1:1964806-1975919 GCA_009867345.2 Toxicodendron radicans
TATTATCAGAGATAAGAAGAACAATGTTATATATATATATATATATATATATATTGATTAAACTTTATGTACAATATTTTCATAAATTCAGTCTAATGGTCTTGAAAGTTTGGAGTAACTGTGGTAAATATTTTCTTATCTTAAAGGAATTTTGTTATTCGATTAAATTCTAGCTTACCTTGAGTGCCACAAAGAAGAATACTATATACACATCCTTGGTTTATATAGTATTCTTCTTAATATAATAGAAAGATGAGCAATTCATTGACACTGTTCAACTTCAATATAATAGAAAGATGAGTATCAATTACGTTACATTGACAATGTTCAACTTCAATATAATAGAAAGATGATCAGCAATTCATTTTGAAGTAGGTAGGATTTCTAAATAGTAGAGTAGAGTTGTTTTGAAGTGGACCATTTGTGCAAAACATTACCAAAAATATCGTAGAAAATTATGTCAATTTGTGTAGGGGTAATTTGAACCGACATGAAGCCTTGCCCATCGTAATAAAACTTCATTTCCATGGGATTCCACCACTCTACATCACCTCTCCATGCCTTTGATCCTCCTCCACTTGTTAAAAATTCGATTCCACTGCACGTAAAAAGAACTTATTTTATATTATTTGAATATATAATATTAGAGATGGATAGTTGAGTATGAAATTAAAATATTACCTATCAGTACTACTAATGTGTTCTAAGCAATGGTCATGTCCATTAATGTAAAGATCGACATCATTTGCCTGAAAATTTTAAAAACAACAGTTAATGCGTACATTAATTAAGTATAAATTAAACTGGTTATATTATTAATTACCTCAAGGATTGGGAGAAGTTGCAGAGCAAGTTCTTGAGTGTTACCATGATGACCAGCACTTTTGATTGTGTGATGACCAACCACTATCTTCCACTTGGCTGTTGATTCTCTTAGAGCTGAATCTATATCCTATTACAATACAAATTACTCCTTAATTTTTAACAACATTTTGGTAACCATAGTTAATAATTTTTACATAAACAGTTAACTCTTCTTGTTCTTGAGAAATAAAAGTAAAAAAAATAAGTAATTAATTTATGTGTATTTTCTAAAACGATAACAGTTACATACTTATTTGTGATAAATTTAGTTGAAAATTACCTGTAGGAGGTTTGAAATGTATTGCTTTCGGGGTCTTATACCACTCCAATCGTAAGTTTGGTCTGATTCTGTGAAGTATTTCTTAACAAAAGGAGTGGTATCCACAAAGAAAATTTCTACAATTTCTGCCAATTTCATAAAAGAAATAATAACAAAATAAGAAATTATTAGTATTTTCCTTATGGAACTTAAAATACATAATTAATAACTTGAAAGGTGCATATATATGCATGGTGAAGCCTTACCAGCATTAATAATGAAAGATCTGAGGCAAATCCATCTGCTGTCTATTTCTCTAAGGATAGGGCTCAATTGTGCCTCAACATCACCCCGATAATCATGATTTCCCAGAACTGCAACTCAATATATATAAAAGAAGATAAAAGATTTTATTTGTTAAAACTAATTAATTAATAATATTTTAAGGTCCGGATATTACCAGTGTACCATGGTTTTTGGAGGCTTGGAGCTGTGTATATTTTGACAAACGACTCAAGAAATGCAGCATCATCCACACCAGTTAATCCATTGCCATAAAAATTATCTCCAGTTGAGATTGTAAAATCAATGTCCAGCTTCTCTCCAATTATTCCCATCTGCATAAAGTTATTATATTCATGAAAAAGTAAGTTCTGAAAGGAGATGAAAATAAAGCAAATATATCTCTTTCTCATAATTTACTTAGAACTACTGGGAATATTAATCTAGTGGCTCTCATGTTCAAATCAAAGGTTCTTAGTAATTAGTCACATGCACGCCATCTCTTCTTTATTTCTATTTCTTCTGTTGTGTCAGATTCTGAAAGAAGAAGACAGAAACTTTGACTGGATTTATATCAATCTTATTTTAGACATATGATATAAATAATTTTGGCCTGTAACCAATTATACAGTCTATGCATCCATTCCCCACATAGACCCGAATATACACTCTATATAATAACAAAAATTCTATTAAGAAAAAATTTCATATTGTTAATGAAGTGTTAAAATTTATATTATTATGAATTAATAAATTTTATTAAAATATCTTTCTACAATTTATTGTATCACTTAAAAATTAATTTATTAAAATTTAAATATTTTTTTATTATTTTAGAGGGTTAATGTTATTAAGTTGAATAACTCAGCTGGAATCTAGATGGAATTATACTTATTCTAAAAGATAAGGGATGCATAAATATAATATAAAGAAAGAAGTTGACAGTGATGACGTGTCATCATTTCCCTGGTTGTCATGTCCTGTTACAACATTGGTCAGAAGAATTTATTCTCTTAAAATATTTGTTTTGATTCTAGTAAATAACTTCGGACTATCCCCAGAAGGGTATGCACCAGTTGAAAACTTGAAATAATATGATAAATTAATAATGCTAATTAAATAAAGTTCTAAGTAATTGATTTTTAGAAGAAAATATAATCAATGCTTCCAAGTTCTTGAATTAGAAACATTAATGTGTTATAAATGATAAAAAATAAAATTATGTTTTGATCCTGAAAACTATTGTATAGCAGGAGGAAATAAAATCAAATAGGATGATCACCTGATGAGCAACTTTAGTTTGGTTGTAGAGTCCTCTTCTTCCCCAGTCTCCGACGACCAAAAAGCTAAGCAATCCATCGGCTTTAGCTGCGTGTTCAAATCGCTGAAGCTCAGCCGAGCAGGGAACAAAACACAACGGAAGAAGAGCGGCGAGCATGAGAGCTAAGGCCATGGTTTTGTTCCACTGACCAGGCATGAGAAATACACAGAGAAAAAAAAACTTTGTTTTGCTGTATATGCGGGAACTTTAAGGCAAAACTTCCTTTATTTATATTGGTTCAAATGGGGTACAATAATTTAATTAAATTAATAAGAGGGGGTGACAATAACAAGAATGCCAATAATATGAATACTGTTGTTGGTAGCCCATGATATTCCAGGGCCCTGCTGCTTAAATGGGGCATTAACTTGTGAATTATTAACAAATGGACAACAAAATTCTCACCAGAAATGGGGTCCATTTGAAGGTGCCCTCATACGCTGGGATCCATAAGAGATTTCTACACACCTTTTAATTAATTTATTTATGTATATTTTGGATAACCATATCCATTTTATTCATATATTTATTTACTCATTCGTTGGCTAGGAATCCATATTCGAATTTCTCTGCGTTGAAAACCAGACATTGCGGATTATTTTCTTTGTTTTGGGTCACCAGACGAAATTGCATTTTTTGTGTTTCTTTTATGGATAATGTGTTTTCTTGTTTGGTAAAAAATGATATATATAAGGAGAAAATTAAATAGCAGAAGTAGAAAAAGAGAACATGCATGCCTATCATGATATGTAAATTTCTAGAGAATGCTTACTTAATTAGTGAAAGTTAAGTGATTAAAGTTGCATGTGCATATTGAATTGTTTTTGGATTAAATGCTACATCACTCGAAAACTCTTTAACAGGAAAATTTTGATAAGAAAACTAATTAACCAAGGTTTTGAAGGCTATTTGGTTGTTCTAGATAAAAATGGTATTGTAAAATTACTGTTTGAGCAAGATAGGATATATCACACTTGTCAAGGTTATTTGATGATAACCTGGTGTGACATATGGGTGTTTGTTTTACGAGCAAATTCACTGGTCAGAGGATTCCATATATATGATAACTCCAATGTCTATAGAAAAATTCTATAACAGATGGTGGTGCATATGATCATTGAGATCACTGGAGCATCATGCGTGAATATTGGTGTGGTTCAACACTCTCGGGTACCGGAGATATTATCTCGGATAGATATTTGATCAGTGATAACGACTCTAAATTTGTGGTCACAGCGGAATTGAGTAGGTGCTCAAATCTGATCTAAATTTGGTCACTAATCTGATAATCCGATGTGAGCATATCAAGGTTACAAGTTGAAGTTGACATTATTTATATACTTCAAACCTTGATGAGATAAAGGATGACAAAAGGATTGGATTGCATGGTAATCATACTGTTGACAAACTGCAGTTTTGTTGAATCCAAATCTATCGGGTGACCATGATGTCTTGCTAAAGACCAATCTTGGTTTATGTTCAGTGAGTCAATTAATTGGGTACTTATCGTAATACCGTACATTCTTAATATGATGAGGAGCCTACGGGTCACACACATTGAAAATAATAAATAATCAAATTGAGGGAAATGGTATTTTTGTCATTGTGATGAAAATGACGTTTTGGTAATCTCACAGTGCAATTAAATTTGCTAGGGTTGTTGCTCAAATTTAATATTAAATTAAGTTACTAAGATTATGGAAATTTAAATATATTTGATTGATATATTTAAATTAAATTAAATTAAATTATTATTAATGTTAATATATATTTATATTTAATATAAATTATATTAATTGATTTAATAATAATTAATATTTAATTTAAATAAAAGGAAGGTGTTTGGTTTGGGATATCCTATTCTTATTTGGAATAGTAGGCAATTCCCAATTGGATTAGGGTTAAATGTTGCACTATATATATATTATTTCAAGTAAGAGTTTTATAATATCAAATATCAATTGAAAAACCCTAGCCACCTTTCACCCATTCTCTCTCTCACGCCACGTCCTAGTTTGTGAAGAAAAATTCATTTTTTCTTCTTGATTCTTTAATCACTCATTTGATCTAGCAATCCTCTTGAGTGAATTATCTTCGTGTGGACTTTTAAATTCGATTCTCTCTTGAATCGAAAGCGAATCATCAAAGTGAATGAGCCGCCAATGAAGGCATGAATCGAATCACATTGTTTTATGATTTTGTGTATATATATTCTTCACCCGAATCATGGGATTAGGATTTTAAAACGTTTTAATTTTGCTTCCACTGCCTTTTTCCGTTTTAACAATCCTTACATCAATCCCATGAGAAATTGCAATAATTTATGTTGATTTAAGAGATCAAGATATGCAGAGGCACTATCTAGAGGTGGTAAACTGATCAAAGAACAGTTCATCCCAGAATGCTTTCAGCTTGTTGTAATAGACTGCTACATAATTAGTTCCTTGGACAAGATTCACAATCTCTCGATGAATACCAAACACTCTGGTTCCATTTACCTTGTGGTATTGTTCCTATAAATCTTGCCACACTTGATATGCACTAGTAGAATACACAATTCCATTGAAAATGTCTTTTGCAACTGTATTGAAAATCCTAGCCAATACTAACGAATTGCATAGCTCCCATTGTGCGTGTAAAGCATAATTGAAAACTGATTTCTCCCAACAACTGTCAACAAACCCTAACTTGTTTTTAGCTCGTAGAGACACAATCATTGCTCGCCTCTAGATCTAATAATTTTCAGTACCAATAAGTTGTTCTTAATTCAAAACCGAACCTAGTGTGTTAGAAGGATGAATATAAAGAGGTGAATTTGAGTCGATTGCGGTTATGACTGATGCTTTTCCATTTGCATTTGCCATCTCTAATTGAATGTTTTAAAAGAAGAATCTGATTGAAGAACAAATTTTATTCTGAGCAAATTAAGTTTAAAACTCAAGCTTAATCAAGAAGCGGAAGAATTTTGATTGCAGCTCTGTGCTCTGATAACCATTGGACTTGTGGCCGGATGACAAAACTTTAGCCATTTGGGTGGGTTACCCAAAGTCTTTTGTTCGAGTCTCCACAATGACCACCTACCATAATTGTGATTTATTTGCTCCATTGGACTTGTAGGGTGTTCAATAGGTCCCGCAGATTAAACCTCGGTAAAAGAAAAAACATTTTTATTTCTTTCTTCAACACTTTTAGGAGGCATTTGGTTTAGGGATGTTGTATTACTGGAAATATTATTTTAATGAGAAGATAGATAACCTTGAAAGATTATTGGGAATGTTTAGGGAAATGTGTTTGGTTATGTTGGAAGAAATTGGTGAGTATGTTTAATTGATATATTTGATAAATTGGTAGGTATATTATATAGATTACTAAATTGCCCTCCTTTTTAAATATTAATAAAATATTATTTTTATTATTATTTTTTAAATAATCATTTCTTTTAAACCCTGTACATTTCAAAAATTAAGCTAAAACACCCCAACAATATAAAAGTTTAATTTGTAACAAAATCACCCACACCCACCCTAAACCATTGCCGGCCGACGGCCACCACCGACAACAGTGGCCGAAATGGGGCACGATCAGTTGAATCTGGTCAGAAGCGGCCAGATAGATCTGGTTGTTGTTAATGGCCAGAATTTGGTTGTTAACGCAACCAGATTCTGGCCATTAATGACGGCCAGATCCATGGTGGATCTACTTGGAAATGGCCATATCGGCATTCGGTAACTGCTGGTGGCAGCGGGGACGACAGCGTTGGAGGTTGTGGGTGGTGGAGGTAAATTTTTTTCATACAAAGGGCATTTTTGGTACAAAAATATTAATAGTTAAAGATAAAATTGTAATAAAATATTATTGTAAATTGTTTAAATAGCAAGGGCATTTTTGTCCTAAAGTTTTATTAATCAAGGACAAAATTGTAACAAAAATAAGGTTACAAGTAATCTCAGAATACCTAAGAAAATAAAAGTAATCAGATTCTTACCTATACAACCAATAGTAATTACTATTGTTTATGGAAGATTATCAGAATCTTATAGTACTTGACAACTAAACATGATAATGTAAGTAATATAAAACGACATAACCTCAGTAATATAGGATAACCCCCAACCAAATACCTCCTTAGTCATATAGCCTCTATAAGAGTAACATAAGTAAAACTTAGTTCAATAACCACAGTTACACAACTAACAACTAATACTTTTATTTACAACTG
Source organism: Toxicodendron radicans (assembly GCA_009867345.2). Taxonomy (NCBI): domain Eukaryota; kingdom Viridiplantae; phylum Streptophyta; class Magnoliopsida; order Sapindales; family Anacardiaceae; genus Toxicodendron; species Toxicodendron radicans. The sequence continues at coordinate 1,971,752 of WYDK02000051.1, forward strand.
TATTGTATACTTCAATAATAATTCTCTTGTAATGTATTGATTATGAATATTTATAAAAATAGAGATAGCGGATTTTGTTTCCAAGTGTTTGGTATGTTAGCAGGTTAAAGCTGAACATCAAAGGCCGTCGGGTTTGTTGCAACCCCTTCCAATTCTTGAATGGAAGTGGGAGCATATTACTATGGATTTTGTGTTCGGTCTTCTGCGGACAAGGAACGGATTTGATGGGATTTGGGTAATTGTTGATCGTTTGACTAAGTCTGCACACTTCTTGCCCATCAGGATGGTATACTCTTTGGATAAGTTGGCTACTTTATATGTGGCAAAAATTATTAGACTCCATGGTGCACCAGTTTATATTGTTTCATACAGGGATCCGAGGTTCACTTCTCGGTTTTGGCCTAGTTTGCATAATGCATTGGGTACTAAGTTGAGGTTTAGTACAGTCTTTCACCCTCAAACAGACGGGTAATCTGAGAGAACAATTCAGGTTCTGGAGGATATGCTAAGGGCGATAGTTATGCAATATAAGAAAGGTTGTGATGTGTATTTACCCTTAGTAGAATTCGCTTATAATAATAGTTATCAAGCTAGTATTGGGATGTCGCCTTATGAGGCGTTATATGGTAGGAAGTGTAGAACTCCCTTATGTTGGGATGAAGTTGGTAAGAGGCAACTAATGGGTCCCGAGATAGTTCAGACTACTAATGACAAGATTCAGGTGATTAAAGAGAAGTTAAAAGTGGCCCAGGATTGGTAAATGAGTTATGCCAATAAGTGTAGAAGAGAGTTAGAGTTTGAAGTGGGAGACTGGGTGTTCTTACGAGTGTCGCCATGGAAAGGGTTATTGAGATTTGGCAAGAAAGGCAAGTTGAGCCCAAGGTATATCGGGTCTTATGAGATTATTGAGAGAATTGGTGCGGTAGCGTATCGATTGGCACTTTCCATGGAATTGTCAAGGATTCATAATGTGTTCCATGTGTCAATGTTACGCAAGTATGTGCCCGCCCTTTCTCATGTTTTGCAAGAGCAACATATTGCTTTGAAAAATGATGCGACCTATATTGAAAGACCTATAAGAATCTTAGATTGAAAGAAACAAAGTTACGCTCCCGATCAATTTCGTGGGTTAAAGTTCAATGGGGTAATCATTCAGAAGAAGAGGCAACGTAGGAGCGTGAGGATGATATGAGATCTCAATATCCTGAATTGTTTCAATAAGGTGAGTAAATTTCGAGAACGAAATTTTATAAGAGGGGGAGATTGTGACACCCCGTGTCATGGGGTAAATTGTTGGGGCTAATCATTTTTTTTTTTTGAATTTGGGGTGTGAATCGCAGGAAATGGAAGTTGTTAGGAGGCTTGTGCAAGAAAATGAAAACTAGAGGACTAAAAGGTAATTTTTCAATCTAATATATAAAGAACAGAAATGAAGAAATTCTCTCATTTGCTTCATTTGTAACGTTGGGGAGGAAAATTTTAGAGAGAGAAAGAGCCAAGCTAGAGAGAGAAAGTACATATTGGGTAAATTTTGGGATTTAGGTGAAGGAGAGCGTAGATCGGAATTCTTGAGTTAGGATTGTGTTGAAGGTGAGTGGAATATTATAATTGTTGCATTAAATTACATTTTGAAAACTTCATTTATGTTGCATTTGGTTGGGTGTCAATTGAGATGAAATTGATGTAGCTAATTATGTAAATTGAAGTGGTTTTGGGTTGTATTTGTAAATGAGGCTTAGTATGGGAAATGTGGTAACTAAAGGTGATGATTGGGAGTGAATTAGAGGAGACCCGTAGGAGGCAATCTGGGAAACCCAGATTGTAGCCGCGGTGAAGTTCAAAATTTGAAATTCGAAGGGTCGCCAAGGCTACAATGGAATATCGTCACGGTGACGTTCTTTTGAAGAAGAGAAGAATAATTCTAGAATATTTGTCACTGAGGCGACAATGAAGTGTCGCCGTATTGACAAACTCTCGGGTTTGTGTCGCAGAGGCAACAAAAGGGATGTCGTCGAGGCGACAACCCTTAGAAGAATTGGGGGTGTAGATGCAAGTTTTGAAACCTGTCAAGTAAACAGGGGTGTGAGTGTAATATTTCAAAGGTTGAGGGACCAAACTTGATAGCTAAAAACTATAGGGGTAAATTGAAAGGTCAGAAAAGTTAAGGACTAATTTGAAATGATGAAAAAGTGTAGGGGGTAAACTGATATTTTCCTATGAGGGGCCAAATTGATAGTTTGCGTAAGGATGTGCGTGTGTATGTTTATTATAAAACTCAACTCATGTATTATATATATATCCACACTTGTGCATGTGTGATTGTGATGATGATGAGATTGGGTGGATTTGAGCATGGTGGATGACGACTAGCCGAGTGCGATTGAGGATGTCCCGTACTACCGCGTGGTGATTGTGACACCCCGTGTCACGGGGTAAATTGTTGGGGCTAATCTTTTTGAATTTGGGGTGTGAATTGTAGGAAATGGAAGTTGTCAGGAGGCTTGTGCAAGAAAATGAAAATTGGAGGACTAAAAGGTAATTTTTCAAATTAGTATATAAAGGAGAGAAATGGAGAAACTCTCTCATTTGCTTCATTTGTAACATTGGCGAGAAACTTTTAGAGAGAGAAAAAGCCTTGTTAGAGAGAGAAAGTGCATTTTGAGAGGAATTGAGTATAGATCCGGTAAATTGGTAAGATTTTACTTCCTTTCATGACTTCATACCATCCATTTCATCTTTTATTGTGAATTTAAGAAGAAAATTGAAATTCGGTAAATTTTGGGATTTGGGTGAACGAGAGCGTAGATCGGAATTCTTGAGCTAGAATTGTATTGAAGGTGAGTGGAATATTATAATTGTTGCATTAAATTACATATTGAAAGCTTCATTTATGTTGTATTTGATTGGGTGTCAATTGGTACGAATTTGTTGTAGTTAATTGTGTAAATTGAAGTGGTTTTGGGTTGCAATTGTAAAGGGGGCTTAGTATGGGAAATGTGGTAGGAAAAGGTGATGATTGGGAGTGAATTGGAGGAGACTCGTACGAGGCAATTTGGGAAACCCAAATTGTCGCCGAGGAGACAATGGAGTGTAGCCGCGGCGAAGTTCGAAATTCGAAGGGTCGCCGAGGCGACAATGAAATGTTGTTGCGGCGACGTTCGTGCGAAGAAGAGAAGAAGAATTCTAGAATGTTTGCCGCTGCAGTGACAAACTCTCGGGTTTGAGTCGCCGAGGCGACAAAAAGGGATGTCACCGATGCGACAACCCTTAGAAGAACTTGGGGGTGTAGATGCAAGTTTTGAAACCTATCAAGTAGACAGGGATGTGAGTGTAATATTTCAAAGGTTGAGGGACCTAACTGTGATAGCTAAAAACTATAGGGGGTAAATGAAAGATCAGAAAAGTTGAGGGACTAATTTAAAATGATGAAAAAGTGTAGGGGGTAAATTGATATTTTCCTATAAGCTGCCAAATTGATATTTTGCGTAGGGAGGTGTATGTGTATGTTTATTATAAAACCCGTCTCATGTATTGTTTATACACATATATGTATTTATCCACACTTGTGCATGTGTATGTTAAGATGTGTGATTGTGATGATGATGAGATTGAGTGGATTTGAGCTTGGTGGATGATGACTAGCCGAGTGCGATTGAGCATCTGTTAGCTCCAAACTTATCCATATTTATTTATTCCCTGGATTGTATCTACATATACCTGTGAGCGTTGGGGGATACTGTGGAGTCTACCTATACCTGAGAACACTAGGGGACTATCGCGTGGGATTATATCTATCCATGTTTAATTATTCCCTGGATTGTATCTACCTATGCCTGTGAGCGCTGAAGGATATTGTGGAGTCTACCTATGCCTGAGAGCGTTGGGGGACTACCGCGTGGGATTGTGGATACCGTGGAGTCTGCCTATGCCTTTGAGTGCTGGGGGACCTTCCACGAGGTGACATTGTTGTGAGACTAGTCGGTGTTGTGTGGGTTGTTGGCCGGTTCATTACTAGAGCATGTTTTCTATTCTAATATTTTAAAATACTGTATTTTATAAATGTATTATTCGCTCACTGGGCTCCCCAGCTCACTGTTTTGATTCCCCCCTCCCCCCCCCCCCCCCCCCCGCTCCCCTCTGCCTCCCCCGTGGCCGCCACCCTCTCCCC
>WYDK02000051.1:1993805-2009291 GCA_009867345.2 Toxicodendron radicans
AAAATAAATGAAAAATAATTTTAAGGTTACATTGTGAATTGCAAACCTCACAGGTCATTGCAGTTAAATTTCCTCCCCTGTCATTAGTCTAAGGTCCATTAAGGGTAAATAAGATCTTTCACCTACAAAATTTTGGATAACAAAACTAATGGAAATTAATATTCTAAAAATACGTAATTGAAAATAAAAACATTAAAAAAAATTCAAAAAACCTAAAATAAATAATAAATAATATTAAATAAAATTTCAAAAGACAGAAAAAATTTAATTTTTTTAATTCAAATAATTAATAAATTTAAAACTTAAAAAATATATAAATATAAAAAAACTTTAAGAAATTAATTTTAGAGAAAATTAAAAAAAAGTAAAAAAAAAAAATGACCCCAACGGCTTGGTGGAACTAGATATGGCCACACCTAGCTAGATTGGTGCTAGACATTTGAGCTAGGCAAACGGGTCTGGCCTGTTGGGATCGGCCCACAAACCAGATTTTAGAACCAAGTTTTTGTGGGCCTAGGCCCAACAGGCCTAGGTCCAAGACTGGTTGAATGGGTTTGATCCCGATCCGGTTTTGGGTTTTGGGACCGGTCTCAGAATAGGGCCTAAAACGACAAATATAAAAAAACTCCCAAAAAAAATTTGGGGTTTTTTTTTTTTGATATTTTACAAATCAGTCTTGGGCCTTAGGCCCGGTCCCAAGGCTCAAGACCTTTTTGACCAGGCCTGGCTCTTGACTCAAGTCTCATGGTTAAATTCCAAAACCCTCCTGAATTTAAAAAAAAATAAGGGGTAAAATGTAATATTTCAAAAAAGTTTAAAATAAAAGTAACATATATACTATTATTGTTCAAAAGAACCGTTGCACAATGGTTATTTTGACTTTTGACCGTTGTGTGACTATCAAAAAAGGTCAATTTGACTGTTGCACTTGTGCAACTATAAAAAAACATTTCAATCAATTACTTATATATTTTCTTTATTCTTTATTTATTCAATTTAATTTTTTTCATCAATTTTATTTCCTATTTTTTCATAAATTCAAATTCAATATTTATTTTATAATGGATCCTAGAAATTATGGAATCGGATGATCATCATCATCCCCACACAATAACGATTCCAATTATTTTTATGTTCCAAACCCTACATCCACCCAAGAAAATGAAGAAATGGAAGGGTTCAATCCAATTCCAGAATGTCGAAACGAATCTCCAAATGTAGACACAGTCGGGACAAGATCCAGTCAGACACAATCGGAATGCGGTAGTAAAAGACCAAAAGTGACAAAACAGAGCACTTTCGAGGTATGGCGACATTTTTCTCGGTCAATACGGCTGATACCTAATGGGATGGGTGAAGAGGCTTGCGGTGTATGCAACTATTGTGGTACCGTTATCAGCTCTGAGAACGGAACCTCTACGTTTAAGCGGCACATTGAGAAGAAGCACCCCCAAGTAGTCCAACTAGGTATTAGAGCTTCCAGTTCAAGCACGCCAAGTAGACATATACAAACTTAACTTAATTTGAGTCAACAAACTATATCAACATGGCATTATAATGCACAAACTGCATGAGAGGAAATAACAAGATATATAGTTGCTACGGATTCTCTCATATCTTTAGCTGAAAATCCATTTTTTGGTGACTTGATAAGAAAAAGTTTTTATCCAAATTATAATTATATTAGTAGAACTACAATAAGAAACTTTATGATAAAATAAGTACAAAACTTATAAATGAATTTTCAAATTTTAAAAATATATCTATTGCATTAACGTCAGACATCTGGGCTGCCAGATAAAAAACAGATTTTTTAAGTGTCACAATTCATTATTTAGATCATAACTAGGGTTTACAAAAAAAAAATTAATAGGATTTTAACCATTATATGCTAAACATACTACTAATACTATTTATGTTACAATTATTGTTGTTTTACAAGATTATTTAATATCTGAGAGGATTGTTGCTATAACCCTTGATAATGCAGCTACTAACAATGTTGCAATCTCTTTATTCCAAAAGGAATTGGATCCGTAGGATTAGAACAAAGTTTTTCACCAGAGATGTACTTGTCACATCATCAATTTAATTGTTAAAGCATGTATGGACGCCATCCATGACATGATTGACAGGGTGCGCACGACTATCAGATTCATTGCTTGTAGCAATACAAGATGGAAAGAGTTTGTGATATACTGCAAGCAAGAGCAGCCTCTGGTTGAACCAAGGAGGGTAAGTTGTGACATGTCAGTACGTTGGAACTCAACGTACTTAATGTTAGAAAAAACTACGCCAATTGGTAAACAAATTCCTGATTTCATCAACCGGAGGAGGCTCGGATGTGAATGTCATCAAACATTCAGATTCGACTGTTTGTGGTGATTTTTTTATCATTTTCTTAAAGTTTTTTACGATGCTACTGTGAAATTAAGTGGTGTTTATTATCCTACCACCAATTTAACGTTAAATATTTTATTTCAAATATGTAAAACTTTTTCTATTCATAGAGATGATCATAAATTGAGTTCTATTGTTTCCAATATGAAAAAAAAAAAACTTTAGATACTGGTTAGATATTCCATTCTTATATGGATTAGGTGTTATTGTAGATCCTAGGTTTAAATTAAGCGTCTTTAAAATACTATAGTTACTACAATAGGCCAACATTTAAAACATGACTACACTGATTATTTGGTTGAATTTAACAAGTTAGAAAGTCTTTTTGCAATTTATGAGAACAAATTTATGCGAAAAAGTACAGTGGATATGGATCGACCAACGTAGAGGACTAGAAGGAAGTTGAAGAAGAAGAAGACATCTACATATTCATGGACTTTAGCAGTATCAGTGGATGTAGTAGCAGCAGTGCATACGCATACAGACGTGGAACAATTGAGTTGCAATGGTATCTCCATATGGACATGTCCTACATGAGCAAGAAGGAGAAGCGCGAGCTGGATGTGCTTCAATGGTGGAACATAAATGCAAGTCGATTCCTCATTGTAGCCCAAATGGCACGTGACATTTTATGTGTGCTTATTCCGTAGTCATTGGATTATCATGAGTCAATGGGATCTATATCGTCTACCATACAAAGCTTCATAGGTAGCCATCTTAATTGTGGACTGATAACTGTTATTATAGGCAAACTCTATCAATGGCAACATTTCGTGCCAAGTTGCCTTATAATCCATGCAACAAACTCTCAACATATCTTCCAGCACTTGATTGGTCCTCTCTGTTTGGCCGTCTGTCTGGGGATGATAAGTTGTACTAAATGCTAATCTCATACCCAAGGCTCTCTGTAGACTAGTCCAGAATGCTGAAATAAATCTAGAATCTCTATAAGTTGATACTATTGTCTTGGGTACCCCATACAGTCTGACTACCTCCCTAACATAGATCTGCGCCAACTGATCTGAGGTAGTATTATCTTTTACTGGAAGGAAATGTGCTGGTTTGGTTAATCTGTCTACTATTACCCATAACGCATTATACCCCTTCTAAACTCTTGGGAGGGCTGTGATAAAATCCATAGATATATCTTCCCATTTCTATTCAGGAATGCTGAGTGGCTGAAGTAATCCTGATGGTATCTGGTGTTCTGCTTTAACTTGCTAACACAATAAACATTTTGCTACATAATCCCCAATATCATTTTTCATACCTGGCCACCAATAGGTTTTCTTTAAATCCTAATACATTTTGGCTCCTCCAAGGTGGGCAGTATACGGTGTGTCATGAGCCTCCATAAGAATATTCTACCTCAATTCAGCACATTGAGGAATGTATAAAAGATTTCTAAAGCGGAGTACACCTTTCAAAATTTGGTACTCTAATGTATCACTGTCAAGCACTTGTCAACCATCTTCTAGCACCACTCGTCGACGACTTGTTTCATCTTGATCTCTTCCAATAAGGTGGAATGGATTTCCAATGTTGTGATCCTTCCCAGTATCACCTCTATCTGCTCCCTGAGAAGTTCTTCTTATAATTCTTTCTGAATTGTGAGTTGAGACAAGAATGTCTTTCTACTCAAGGCATCGGCCACCACATTAGCCTTCCCAGGCTGGTATTTAATTTCATAATCATAATCTTTCACCAGTTCTAGCCATCTTTTTTACCTCATATTCAGCTCCTTTTAAATGAAGAAATATTTCAAACTCTTATGATCCGTATAAATTTTACTCTTTACTCCGTATAAATAATGTCTCTAGATTTTTAATGCAAAAACTACAACGACCAGCTCTAAATCGTGTGTCAGGTACCTCGTCTCATATTCTTTCAACTGTCAGGAAGCATAAGTTATCACTCTGCCTAGCTGCATCAATACAGCTCCAAGGCCCTGAAGTGAAACATCTGTATATATATCATATTCTACACCCTCATGTGGCAACACTAAAATAGGAGTTACAGTTAATCTTCTTTTTAACTCTTGAAAACCCTCTTCACATTTATCAGTCCATAAGAAAGGAGTTCCCTGCTTGGTGAGAGTTGTAAGCGGTTTAGCTAACTGGGCAAGCCCTGCTACAAATATCCTGTAATAGACCGCCAGCCCCTAGAAGCGTCTAACCTCTTTTATTTTCTTTGGTCTTTGCCACTCTGAGATCGCCTCTATCTTACTGGGTCCACTGACACACTTGCTTTTGAAATGACGTGACCCAAAAAGACAATTTTGTCTAGCCAAAACTCACATTTTGAAAATTTGGCAAATAGATTCTTATCTCTTAGTCGTTGCCACACAAACCTCAAATGCTCTTCATGCTCCTCTCTTGTCTTGGAATAAACCAGGATGTCATCAATAAATACTAATATGAATCAATCAAGGCAATCTTGAAGCACTCGATTCATCAAATCCATAAAAATAGTTGGTGCATTGGTCAATCCAAAGGGCATTACTACAAACTCATAATGCCAATATCTGGTCCGGAAGGCAGTCTTAGCAATATCCTACTTTGTAACTCTTACTTGGTGATAACCCGACCTCAAATCAATCTTTGAGTACATTGCTGCTCATTTAAATTGATCAAATAGATCATCTATGCGAGGTAACTTCACTGTCACCTTATTCAACTCCCTATAATTTATGCACATCTATAGCAATCCATTTTTCTTCTTCACAAATAGAATTGGAGCACCCCAGGGAGAATGGTTGGGTCGAATAAAGCCTTTATCCAGAAGTTCTTGGAGTTGCTTCTTTAATTATTGAAGTTCTACCAGGGCCATACAATAAGGGGCTTTGCAAATAGGTGATGTGCCCGATGCCAAATCAATACTAAACTCTACCTCTCTCTCTGGAGGCAAACCTGGTAGGTCGTCTGAAAATACATCTGGAAACTCCCGGACTACTAGCACATATTGGATCTTTGGTCGGGGGGCATCACTACTAGTCATCACATGAGCAATATACCCAGAGCACCTATTTTCTTAACATCTTTCTGGCCTTCACACTACTAATCAACATACTAAGTTGATAGCCCTCTCCAAAACTGAACTTATCTCCATCATCAAGATTAAACCTCGCTTTCTTCTTTCGGCAATCAATCTCTATTCCATGTCTCCCCGGAATATCCATGCCTAGAATGACATCAAAATCAGGCATATCAAACACAATCAGATCTACTGGTAATACTCTTCCATAAATCACTACAGATTCCCCTGGGAGCATTTCTCAAGTTATCACACTGTCACCATCTGGCAATTATGTCTTAATAGGCTGACTCACTATAACAGGTTTCAAATCTAACCTCTCTATAATCCCATAAGTAATAAATGAGTGTGTGGCTCCAAAATCAATCAATGCATAAAGGGTGGCTGAGTGAACTAATAACTGACCAGTGACTACAGATGGGTTGGCTTCTGCTTCACTCTGAGCAACTGTAAACACCCTGGCATTAGTACCTCTGGTTGTCTATACTGTCTATGCTAGAGGTGCCTTGCAATCTTTCATTAAATGTCCTGGCTGACGGCATCTATACCATGCATTCCATCCTAGCTCTCTGAGACACTCTCACGGGTGATGTTTCCTGCATTTCTAACATTGGGGAAACTCAAATGTCTTCGGTCACTTATTCTTCCAGTCCTTCTTATTCCTCTTGGATTGAAATCTCTTCTTATCCTTCGCATCTCTGTCATTGAGAGCATTGGATATGTCTCTCTATGGAGCGGGAGATGGAAGGTTGGGTGCTGTTGATGATGAAATAGGTCAAGCCAATTTATTCATAAACACTGCTGCTCGTAAAGCTCGCTCTAAGGCCTCACTGTATGTTTGAGGGGGGCTGAGCTCCTACCATCACATCCTGGGCTATCTCTAGATTAAGCCCATGCACAAACTTATCTCTCTTAAACTCAAGTGTACTCACCAAGGGATTTGATTTTAGCTCAAGAGTTTTTCTCTGAGTTATATGTGATTTGAATATGTTCTTCTCTCTTTTTCTTTTGCAATAAATTGGCCTATTTATAGAGAATCTCTCCCTTGATTCAAAAATAGTCATTGGTGCATTTAATGTTCTTCAGAAAAAGCTGTAGACCTAGTGGCACGATCGTGCCATCATCGTGAACTATCGTGCATAGCATAACAAATTCTTTTTCTCAGCAATAGAGTTTCTGGAATGGTCGTGCATCACGTAGTATGATTATACCATCATCGCGAACGGTCATTCCACCACATTAAACAATCGTGCCGATTGGTTCATCAAAATCCATGATAATTCTAGAGAGTCGCACGACTACCTAAAACAATGACGTTCTTCGGAGGAACGATCTTGGCTTACGCACGATCGTGCGAGATGGTCATTCCACATCTTTTTTTTTTCAAACTTGATCTTTAACAAGAGCGTGAAGTCATTTGGATTTGAATGTCTTTGACTTTGACTTTGACTTCATTGGAACAGCCGTGTTGTCTTGGTCGTGCCAAAAGTTGTAGATTGAAACAATTGGACAAGAGCATGCACGATCACTTGGAACGATGCATTTCCATTCTGCACTAACATTTGGGTTTAGTATTCAACTTGGAAAGGTTGTGATATCTGATTGTATGGTCAAACTAACTGGAAAACTTGTATTTTGTTTTCGTTATGACTTTTGTCGTACAATTGTACAAAGTTAGATATTCAACCAATTTTTTTATTAGTATATCAAAACACATGAGAGCTCAATAACCATAAATTTTCATCGTAAATGAAGTATTTTTTAATTAAAATAATAATAATAAATATGATGAGGCATAGAGTAGTAAAACTTTGTTATGCATTGCAATATACTAACCATTTGATGGTGTCATGACAAAAAATGAACAGACAAAAGTTTAGAAAGGGTTTGCTACAAAATTATAATCTTTATTGAAAACTATGTATAAACCGGTATTTGAGAAGGAAGAGAATTTTCAGCTATGAGATTAGTTACTTTAAACATCTCATCCAACCAAATGAATTTTGGTTAACAAAAATTTGTCTATTAATGAGTAAGGAAGGATAATTATCATTCAATTAGAACAAATTTCAAGAAACATAACGGCATGTTTAACACACCACATAATATAGTAGTTGGTAAATTGCATAAATGCAATATAAGCAAAACTGAATTGTATTAAATAATACAATATTTAAAATAATATTGTAATTTATTCTACATTAAATAATGTTTATTAAACCATTGACCGGTCAACAGTGTTGACCACAATTTACCGGTGTTTGACTCGAGTTAACAACCGTTTAACCTACGTTTACTAGTGTTTGACCTTGTAATTAACTAATGTTTGACCAACGTCATGTTTGATAATATTATTCAATGTAATTTATATACCAATTATATAAAACTAATACAATGCAATATTTTGTATAGCATTATATAATACAATACAATGCTCTATTATGCTATACAATGTGCTTAATATAATGCAATATTGCGTAATGATCATGCAGATCAAGTATACTTTGTTATTATCATTTATTTATTTATTTTCTCTCTACAAACATAAACCAGAAACATGAAATTCAATTCTTCATAAGAAAACCAATATTGAACAAGAATAATTCCATTACTTAATTCCAAAAGATGAGTCAAATATTAAAGCCCGCCCGCCCTTGAAACGCGTATTAAAATGACAAAGTCAAAATTAATAAATAAAAAATAAATTACAATTAAAATAAAATAACAAGAGTTATCGGTACAGCACACCATGATAAAATAATTAGTGGACGGCAATATTGTTGTTACATTTTGGGGTTCAAATTAGAGTTCTTCACACGTCCATTAATTTATTTTTGATAATAAACAAAAAGGAATGACCAAATCTCACAAACTACTGGCCTAATTACACACCAACATGAGGAGATGAGCCTGTGGAAGAGAGCGGCGGGTCTTCTCAAAGACCACAACAGCATTTGGGCGGCGAGTTTTTGTAGAAAATCATCGTATCGTAATCCCCAACTCGAAGCGGCAATTATCAAAGCAACAAGCCACGATGAATTGCACGTTGATTATCGAAATGCGCAAAGAGTTTTCGTGTGGTTACGAACTTCGTCTCTCAGTGTAAAGCCTCTTGTATGGGCTCTCTCTAAACGTATGGAAAAAACCAGGAGTTGGGTTGTGGCCCTCAAGGGATTGATTCTCATGCATGGCGTTTTTTGTTGTAAGATCCCAGCTGTACAAAGGATTGGACGTTTGCCCTTTGATCTTTCGAGTTTCAATGATGGACATTCAAGAACGAGCAATTCGTGGGGTTTTAATCATTTTATTCGGGCTTATTATGCCTTTTTGGATCAAAGATCGGCGTTTTTGTATGAACAGAGTAAACAAAGCGAGGAACCGATGATGCAAGAATTGAATAAGCTGCAAAGTTTGCAGAATTTGCTAGATTTATTGCTAAAAATCAAGCCGCAGGGGAAGAATATGCGTGTGACTTTGATTCTCGAGGCCATGGACTGTGTGGTGATCGAAATATATGATGTTTATAGCAGAATTTGCAACGGGATTGCACGGGTTCTAATGAGGATATATTCAGCCGGGCAAGGCGAAGTGGCCATGGCGCTTAAAGTTCTTCAGAAAGCAACCGAACAAGGCGAGGAATTGTCTCTATATTTTGAGTTTTGCCGAGATTTTGGTATTTTAAACACACTGGAGCTTCCGAAAGTCACACAGGTTCCAGAGGAAGATATTCGTGTTCTTGAAAGACTTATCAATGGCGTTCCAGAGATTAATGATAAAGGAGATTTAGAGAAAAAAGAGGATTCGAAAATGGCGGATTTAGATGATGATGGTGTTGAAGAGAAAGCCATGGTGGTGAAAGAAAATGAAAGCTGTGTTGATAATCAAGAACAAAAGTTAAGGACAATAATAACCGATAAATGGGAAGTTTTTGAAGAAGATTTGAAGGTAAATGAAGAAGAAAATGTTGCAGAAAGATCGTCAAATCCATTTATAGATTCACCAAATGTTCTTCCTCTTGTACCTGTGAGGACTGTACCTGCATATAAACATGATCTTCCAGATTTAATTAGATTCTATTAATTGTTGTTTTTTTTTTCATGAAGATAAATTGTTGGCGTTTGCTTTTGCTTTTATCCTTTAAGCAGCTTCTTCAACAATGTAATTAAGTTTGAAAGAAAGAAAAAATTAAGGTTTTTGTTTTTGTTTTTACTTTTATTTTTCCCTCAATATTTATTTATTTATTTATTTTTTGGTTTATATTGAAAAATCATTTAGGAAACTAAATGTTAGATCAAGAAATAACCCTGATATTACAAACTAGATGTTAATTTTATATGCAGGGAAGAATTGTAAGGTTGTACACTTAATAATAAGCAGATGAATTTGGATTTGGATTTAAAATATAAAATGAAAATGTTTTCATTTTTGAGTGTCTGCAATGTTGGGTTTGTAATGGGTTTGTTTTATTAATTTCAGCCATGTTTCCTTTTTCCATTAAAAGGAGCCGATAGCTACCTATCTTCAAGGCAATACAATTATCTAAACTTTGTTTTGGGAAAATTTGGTTGCCAAAAAGATATATATCCAAACTAAAAGACAATCAACAGTTTCCCTGATTAGATAGGAATAATAAATCAAACCAAAAGCTTTACTTCTGTCCACTTCAATTACAGAATATTGATGAAGATCTTAAAAGGTCTTTTGCAGCCATCAACAAGAGTACAATTTTTATAAAATATCGGGCTACCAATTCCAAGTAGACCAGACTCAACCTCAATGAATGGCAAACTCGATCAATTTTAATTTTCATGAAGGAAAAAGCTAATTACCCTATTGATCTTAAACCAATAAGATTCCTAAACATCGATGTAGAAGATACAGAACTTGTATCATGAGACAATAAACTGCAAAACAGAGTACAAATTTAACATAAATCAACAAGCAGCACACAGAGGAATGGATTTATTTGGTTGAAAACCTTAAGGTGTGACTAAAATAGAATAAGGATATCAGTCAAGAGGCAAACATAAAACACAGTTTCCAAATATCATGCAACCATCTGATTTCAAATGATCAAACACAGGCATAGATGCAGCAAATAGGTTCAAATGTAACAAGATGCGACGATATCAACTTTTTGACTAGGAAAATAAGATAACAGTGAGGACAAAGAAATAACTATTTTGCATAAAAATAATGTGCTTTAAAATTGGACACAGATCAAGGAGGAGTAAAGGTATTAGATATAGCTAACTTATACCAGGACTTGCTTCAAAGCTAACTAAGCAAAAAGCATTAACATCTCATAATGCAAAGCAGGCATGATCCCCTTTCAACCAGAAGCCCCACCTCATAATTATTATGTATTACCCAATTAATCTTTGCTTTTACTCAAAGCATGGTTAACTGACGTGCATCCAAGTTCCTGTTAGTTTAAGAATAACATTTGAATACATTATTCAAAAACTGATACTTAGCAACCAGGTCAGAAGGTGAAAATAGAAGGAAGCCAAAACCTTTGGCAAACACGACTGGTCCTTGAGGTTTGGCCTAAGGAACACTTGGGAGTTGGGTCTAGTAAAATTTTCTAGTACCTCGGGGACGAAATTTTTAATTTTCCTATTGCTAATGTATATTTTTCAATGAGTTCTATCATCAAATCCAAAACCATAACCAATGCAATACGCAATAACTTTTGTCAGCCAACAATTTAGATGAATTACCAGGTTTCTACTCTTGATCCCTTCCCCTTCACAGTATCTTCATGCAAGCTGAGGTACAATTGAAAGTTTGAAACAAACATTCACCTTCATTACCAGTTTCAGAACATTACATATAGATAGAACAAAACATTTCATACAACATTTATTTCCTAGATTCTCCTAAAACTTCATAAAATCCAATATAAAATTGATTAAAGTTCTCATATAAATCATATAGCCTCAAGTATAATATATTTTGAATGTAGGTTATCAGCGACCTAGATATTTAAAATTCAGCAGCCACTGAAGAAAATTAATATGATATTTGCACTATCAGAAATTCATAGAAGAAAGCATAAAAGTGGGTAAGCGAAAGGAATATGTTCAACTTAACATCCAGTACTCAGAACATAAAGGAGAAACAAAGGGAATCATGAGGAACCAATGACCTCAATTACCTGTCTGATACTATTGAGTCATTCAAAACCACTTTTGCATTTTCAATTGCATTCATTTCTATTGAGGCTGCTTTGAAACTCAGTACGTCATGAACAAACAATAAATAATACATTGTTGAGTGCATATATTAGTATATGGCTTCAATAAACTTTGTAATTTTCCATACAAGCGAATACAAGAAGACGAGCAACATATATTGCGTATAGGAAGGTATTCAATCAATAAATATCACCAGAATTCATCAAAATAGACAGACTAATCAAAGCAGAAAAACAAAGATAACAATTTCAGACCATGGGCTGTGACTTTCTTTAAGTATCACTCCCAAGATATAAATCCAACAGATGCAATATACATATTTAAAAGAAAAGAGGTTGGAACTTAACAATGACAATATTTCAAATAAACATGCAGAAAATTCATTAATATTATCAATATCATCTTGCATTAAAGCAACAATAATAGAAATGCTACATCAAATTAAAGGCACGGCTCCTTAAATCTGTCAGATGCTATTGCTAAAGAAGTAAACAAAGTATCATTGCATGTCAGTACATCAAAAGATGGAAAAAGAAGATTACTGCTTTGACAAGATTAAATAAAAGGGTAAAAGACGTTATCCAGAATCCAGTAAATGAAAACTCATCCACATCCTAATTCCTGGTGACTAGAAATTACTGGTTGCCTTTATAACAAAGCATAAAGAAAACTAGACAACAATTCTAAAAAGATCTCAGATGTCCGAATTTCAAAAACATGTATCATGACGGAAATTTCATGGACTACAAAGTACCCGACAAGTCTCCGCAAAAGGCCACAGATATATATACAGGTGACACAGACCAAATGCCATGGGAGTCCCATTACCAATACCAACAACGTACATCTATCTGATAGTCACGAACTTGTTGGTACCATGTCTAGCCCAGTGAGTCCTCAAATCAATTGGGTTAGCAAAATTATAACCTTCTGCCGCAAGTTTCTCCAATACCTTCTTAAACGCACCCTGACTCATCTTCCGTCCAGCTATCCTTGCACCACGTCTTTTGGTGCTCATTGGCAAAGGATACATTGATACATTTGTAGTACAACAAGCAGATTGCCATCCGCCACAGCCCCAGCGATAGCATTGCTGGGGAGCTCCAGTACATGAGCAAACTGGAATTGGAATACCCGAGATGTCCATATCAATCCCATTTATTACAACATCCATACTCTTCTTAGCCGGTTTCACACGTTGAACTGCAGCACCATTATTCTCCTTGGGCTTCCTAGCCTTCTTAGCTTTCGGGGTCTTGGGGGCACACCCGCCCTGCCTTTTCTTTATTTGAGGACCTTCATTTTTGACAACTGGCTCTTCAACCCTAGCCACCACTCTGTCATCTCTTGATGTAGTTGGTGCCGCCGCCTGTGGTGGAGGTGGTGGTGGTGGCGGGGGCTGTAACATTTGCAAGGAGTGAGCCCCTGAAGTCTCCGGAAGAATCCCATAATTAGGATTCGGTGGTAACATGTTCAGAAACTTATCCCTCTGGTTTATCCAACTGTCCCTCACATAATTCATAGGAATTGATGTCTCCGAAACCACACAATCCCGAGGATGAAAGGCACCATTGGCTGTAACCATAAAATTAGGATCGCGACCGGGTAGAAAAGCCTTGGTGTCTCGGTCTGCCATGCTTGACATGAGCTGCAGACCGAGATGCCCTTTAAAGGACGGTTCATAGTAACCCCAATTGCGCATGTTCAACGCATCATCATCCATGACAACTACATATTTTGAGCCAAAACAAAAGGTTTATAAATTAAATATCAGCTATAATCTACAATGTTAGGCTCACAAAAGCAGAAAAAAGTAGACATAACATATATAAATAAAACAAAGGATTCAAAGCTAAGATACCAAACATAATGCTAATAAATAAGGGAAACATAGTAAGAAATGTTTCTCAAACACAGATCCAGTAAAATATAACATTAAGAAAACAATAAAGATCTGCCGAATAAAACAATTTTCAAACTCATGTATAGCTGAGTTTCGAAGTAAAAACCAAAATGTTAACCCAAATAAGTCCATTTTATGCGGGGTTACGATTTCCATTTTCTTGGATCTGAAAGAAACAAGAATTTTAAGATCCAGAATGAAAAAAAAAACAAACTTTTTTTAAAATACCCACAGAAAATGCAACCTTTCAGATCCAAATTACTTCAAATTTTCCTACATTTCCCAACATCTCCTAGAAACCAAACAGATCCCACATGGAAACCAATGAGTAGATCTACAATCTATAGACATAAAAATGAGATCTTTAACATAAAAATAAAATCCCCTCCAAATCTATGACTAAAAATCATAGATCTCAGCCGATTCATACCAAAAGCTAACATTACAAAAACAAAAAAACAGAAAAAATAAGTTTATAAGGCAGTTTTAATAGTACAAGGACCCATATATTCAAAATATAGAAAGACAGAGAGAGAGAGAGGAGAGAGAGGAGAAAGAGAAAGAAAGAAAGAGAGAGAAAACTTACTTAGGGGGTGTAAACGGCTCTTTAGGGTTTTGCCCTTCTGGAGAGAGAAAGAGAAAGAGAAAGAAAGAGAGAGGAGAGAGAAACCTGAGAAAGAAAGAGAGATTGAGAGAGAGAGATAAGAGAGAGGAGAGAGAAAGAGAGAGACAGAGGAGAGAGAAAGTCCCAAAAATGAAAGAGAGACCTAAAAATGTGTATCTATCAAAACATAACTTATTTATATATGTCTTTTTTTTTTTTTTTTTTTTTACTTTTTTCATTTTTAATATAATAAATTCAGATCTTATTTATTTATGTTTATATATATTATACATGTTGTTGTTGTTGTTGTAGGGCATATGCCAATGCCATGTGACAACAACACCAAAAACAAATGCTTAATTCTTATCCTCTTTTGTTGCAATTTGAGAGCACTTTGCTTTCTTTATTTTATTCTTGTGGGTTTATATGCTTTACTTGTAAATAATGGCCAAACTTTTTCTTTTTTACATTAGTGACAAATTTGGTATTTTATCTCTTTGCCAATATGCTACCAAACTGTCAAATGGAGACTTTCTTATACTTTGGGAATGGGAGGTATTGATAGGTTTATTTTTTATGAGAATTTCATTCACAAAATGCTCAATTTTTTAAAAACACTAGTCCAAAAAGTAGTTTAATTCAAGTTTTGTCTTTTATTAGTTGGTCAACTATGTAATATTGATTCATCCCATTTCATGAATTTCTTTTATATTTATGATATTCAAATTTGAACAATAATGAAAGAGTTGAAAAATAAGCTTTAAGTAAATACTATTCAATATAATTGGTTATTAATTAAGATTAAAAAGAGAAAGGTACTATATTAGGACAATAAGTAATAGTTAAAGAGTAGAAAGCTAACTAGAAAATAGAGTGAGTTGAAGCCTAAAATTCATTAGGCTTAATTGAAATACTATATATGGTGTATCTAAAATTTTTAAATATTAACCATCAATGGGTGGTCGAGTGATAAAAGGTTTAGGGGTAAGAGATCGCAGGGTTTGTCTTGTTTGGGAAGGAGTTACTTAGTTTGGTACGCACAAACTGACCCAAGATATTCTTCTTAACAAAAAAAAAAAAAAAAAAAAATCAAATATTCATGATCGGTTTGATATAACTTCTTCAAGTATAGCTTATGAAAATTAAATTTATTGACATAGATTTTTTACAAATATTAATCATTTTTTTTAATTATGAATAATTTTTTTTTAATTAAATGTAAAAGAGTTTTTCAAAAAGTGGTTATAATAATAATAATAATAATAATAATAATAATAATAATAATAAAAGAATGATAAAGCAAAAATGTTTAAATTAATATTGGAATATTTTGGACATTTTAAAAT
>WYDK02000051.1:2053796-2084308 GCA_009867345.2 Toxicodendron radicans
GGAAGAAGGAGGGCGGGGGGAGGGGAGGAGGGCCGCCGCGCGGGAGGGACAACGGGTCGGGGGCGCGGGCCGCCACAGAGGGAGGGGGGGGGGGGGGGGGGGGGGGGGGGGGGGAATCAAAACAATGAGCTGAGGAGCCAAGTGAGTGGCTAATACCGTTATAAAATATAATATATTATCATAATTAAATGCTGAAAAGATACTTGGTAACCCTGGTAACAAGTCCCACCAATCATCAACTCAGTCTTCCCGGGCTCTACCCCAAGCGCCACTGTAGAAGCCCCACATGCAACCATCCGACTAGCCTCGTATCACACATCCTCTCATGGGAGATCCCCATCGCTCTCAGACATAAGTAGATGCAACCCACTCAATCACTCGTGAAAGATCCCCTAGCGCTCTCAGGCATATGTAGATATTATCCCCACTCGCCCAACGCTCTCAGGCATAAGTGCACACACTTCATAGTATCCCCTAACATTCTCAGGCATAGGTAGATACAATCCGGAATGCACATATGGATAAGTCTAGAGCTCAACAGACGTCTTTCTTATCCCGAAAGGATACTATCACTATGTGGTAGTACGGAACATCCTCAATCACACACGACTAATCATCATTCACTGTGCTCAAAATCACCCAATCTCATCATCACAATCCCACATCTCCACATACACATATGCATAATTGTGTATAAATACATATATATACATAAATAAACATGAGATGATTTCACAATAAACACACATGCATCTCTCCATGCAAAATATCAGTTTAGTCCATTACTGGAAAATATCAATATGCCCCCTACACTTTTTCATCATTACACTTTAGCCCCTAGATTTTTTCTTATCTTTCAATTTACCCCTTTATTTTTTATTATTAACTTAGATCCCTATACCTTTGAATTATTATATTTACACCCCTATCTACTTGATAGGTTTCCAATATTGCACTTACGCCCCCAAATCACTTGAATTCTCTATATTCTTTTAAGTATTGTCGCCGCGGCAACACATTTTTGTCGCATTGGCGACACTCCTTTGCATCGACGACATTCTGGAAATCTTCCCTCACTATTGATCGTATGAACTTCGCCTTGGCAATCCAGATTTTTACCTCTTTTTCTCTACGATTTCACTCCCCGATTTACTCTCATTTCATCCCTTATTACAAACACAACAACCCCTATACATCCAAAACCAATAAACACTCCGATCTACCAAGAATTCATATCAAAATCACCTCAATTCAAAAGTTCATCCACATGCAACATGAATTAAGTTTTTAAAACATGAATTAATGCAAATTTACATAATATTCCACTCACCTTGACACCAATTTAGCTCAAAAATTCCAGTCTAGGTTCTTTTTCACCTAAAACCCCAAATTCACATAAACCTCAAATTTCAAAATTCTCAAATCAAAAGATACAAGGATGAATATAATGATATTGAAGCATGAATGGGAGTATAATCTTACCAATTTACCGGATCCGAACTCAATTCCCTCAAATCCTCACTTTCTCTCTCTAGCCCTTGACACTTTCTCTCTCTAAAATTCTCTCCCAAACATGACAATTGAATGAAAATGGGAAAAATTCACATAACTCTTCCTTAATATAGTCACTTGGCAACATACCTTTTGCCCCTCACGTTTCCTTTCTTTCACAAAAACCCCTCCAAACTTTCCTTTTCCTGCAAAACACGCCCCAAAAGTAATTTTACTAACTTTTACAAATTATTCCGTGACACAGGGTGTCACAATCTTCCTTCTTTATAAAATTTCGTCCTCGAAATTTACTTACCTTACTGATAGAAGTCTGGATACTGCAACCTCATATCATCCTCAAGCTCCTAAGTCGCCTCCTTTTCTGAATGATTACTCCATTTGACTTTAACCCATGAAACTGTTCGGGAGCGCAACTCTTGCCTTTTCCAATCTATGATCCTTATTGGTCTCTGCACATAGGTTGCATCATTCTTCAAGGCAACGGGCTACTCTTGCAACATATGAGAAGGATCGAGCACATATTTGCGTAACATTGACACATGGAACACATTATGAATTCTTGACAACTCCGAGGAAAGTGTCAATCAATACGCTATAGCACCAAATCTCATATACCTTGGGCTTAACTTTCCCTTCTTACCAAATCTCATCAATCCCTTCCATGGTGACACCCGCAAGAACACCCAATCTCCCACTTCAAACTCTAACTCCTTTATACGCTTATTGGCATAACTCATTTGTCGGTCCTGAGCCATCTTTAGCTTCTCTTTAATCACTTGGATCTTGTCATTAGTGTTCTGAACTATTTCGGGACCCAGTAGCTGCCTTTCACCCACTTCATCCCAACACATGGGAGTTCTACACTTCCTACCATACAAAGCTTCATAAGGTGGCATCTCAATACTAGCTTGGTAGCTGTTGTTATAAGCAAACTCCACCAAGGGCAAATACATATCCCAACTCTTCTTATATTGCATAACCACCGCCCTTAGCATATCCTCCAAAATCTGAATGGTCCTCTCAGACTGCCCATCCGTCTGAGGGTGAAAAGTCATACTAAACCTTAACTTGGTGCCCAAGGCATTCTACAGACTAGGCCAAAACCGTGAAGTAAGCCTCGGATCTCTGTCCGACACAATAGACACAGGTGCACCATGTAGTCTAATAATCTCAATCATATACAAACTTGCCAACTTATCCAAAGAATATACCATCATGATAGACAAGAAATGTGCGGACTTAGTTAATCGATCCACAATCACCCAAATACCATCATAACCATTTCTTGTCCGTGGAAGGCCAGTTACAAAATTCATAGTTATATGCACGTACTTCCACTTAGGAACTGGAAGAGTTGCAACAAACCCGCTGGCCTTTGATGCTCGACTTTCACTTGTTGACACACTAAACATCTTGATACATACTCTACAATTTCTTTTTTCATACTCGGCCACCAATAATGCTCTCTCAGATTATGATACATCTTGGTACTCCCCAGATGCAATAAGCTGAGGAATGAGCTTCCTCCAGGATTTCTTGTTTCACACTACCTTGCTCCGGTATAGACATCATGTTACCCATCATCAACATGCCATCATTTCTTATCCAAAAATCAATCTTACCTCCATAACTAACCTCAAGCCTCAATTTCTCCAAAAAGGGGTTAGTTCTCTGAATTTTTTATATTTAGTCTATAAAAGCTGGCCTTACATTAAATCTTGTTAGTAAGGCCCCAAATTCTCCCCACTCTAAATCTACTCTTAAAGCCCTCATCTTTTGTAACAATTCAATCTGAGTTACTCCCAAACGAGCCAAAACCCCTTGGGATTTCTGACTTAGAGCATCAGCTACGACATTTACCTTTCCCGAATGGTACTCTATCGTGCAGTCATAATCCTTAATTAATTCCAACCACCTCCACTGCCTCATTTTAACTCTTTCTAAGAGAACAAATACTTCAAACTTTGATGGTCCGTGAAAATCTTACAAGTCACTCCGTACAAATAATGTCTTTAAATTTTTAAAGCAAAGACCACTGCCGCCAATTCTAAATCATGGACTGGGTAATTTTCCTTATGCTTCTTCAACTGTCTGGAGGCATATGCAATCACTTTGCCTTTTTGCATTAAAACACACCTCAATCCTTGCCTAGATGCATCACTATAAACCTCAAACCCATCAACACTAGAAGGTAGGACTAGGACCGGTGTGGAAGTCAATCTCGTCTTTAACTCTTGAAACCTCTGCTCACATTCTTCGGTCCATTCAAATCTAACTTCCTTTCTAGTCAACCTTGTCAATGGCAGGGCAATTCTAGAAAAACCCTTAATAAATCTCTGATAATATCCAGCTAATCTTAAGAAACTCTAGATCTCAGTTACATTTGTGGGTCTTTCCCAATTCAACACGGCTTCCACCTTTTGAGGATCTACATAAACTCTCTTAGAAGATATTACAGGCCCTAGGAAAGCAACCTTTCTCAACCAGAACTGACACTTGCTAAACTTGGCACATAGTTTATGTTCTTTTAAGGTCCGCAACACTTTTCTAAGGTGTTCCACATGCTCTCTTTTACTCTGAGAGTATACTAGAATATCATCAATAAATACCACTACAAATCAATCTAGAAATGGACGAAACATTAGATTCATCAAATCCATAAACACCACTATGGCATGAGTCAAACCGAACTGCATTACCACAAACTCATAATGCCCGTATCGGGTCCTAAAGGTTGTCTTCAGAATATCTGACTCTCTGATCCTCAATTGATGATACCCTGATCTCAAATCTATCTTGGAAAACACCTTGGCACCTTGGAGTTGATCAAACAAGTCATCAATCCGGGGTAGCAGATACTTATTCCTCGCTACCAATATATTCAACTCCCGATAATCAATACACCATCTCATTGATCTGTCTTTCTTCTTTACAAGCAACATCGATGCTCCCCACGGAGATGAATTCAGTCTAATAAATCATTTATCTACTAGCTCTTGCAACTAAACCCTTAACTCTTGTAACTCAAGGGGTGTCATCCTATAAGGAGCTCTTGACATTGGAGTCGCACCTGGTATCAACGCAATAGAGAACTCTACTGCTCTCACTGATGGTAATCCTGGGAGGTCATCCAGAAGCACCTCAGGAAACTCTCTCACTATAAGAACATCTCTCAACTCGATATCACCCACTCAGGTATCTACAACATGAGCTAGGAACACCTCACATCCTTTCCTGATATACTTCTTAGTTGCCACCGCGACAATCAAATAGGAGGAAACCAATTGATGCTCACCACAAAACACAATCTCTGAAAATCCCGGTTTCCTAAAGGCCACCTCTTTTTTGAAACAATCCAATGTAGCCCTATGATTGGCTAACCAGTCAAGCCCCAAAATCACATCAAGCTCTAGAAGATTCAACACAATCAAATCAGCTTCAAGTTCAAAACCCTGAACCATCACTGCACAATTCTTGAATCCATATTCTAGTATTAAGGTCTCACTAATTGGACTAGACGCCGCCAACTTATACTCCAAGGGCTCCAAGATCCGGTCAAAAAACTCAGCAAATGCATATGAACTATATGAATGGGAAGATACAGGATCAGTCAAAATACGGGTCTCACGACCAAATATAGATAACGTACAAGATACAACCTCCGGTGTGCCATGGGCCTCCTATCAAGTCATGGAAAAAACTCGGGTTTGGGTATACTGCTAGTCGAACCCTCTCTGTCGGCCTCGCCCATTACGCCTGGTACTAGACTCACCCATGTTACCTGAGGTGGACCCTCCTCTGGGCTGGGACCTCTACTATCCCTAAACTCGGCTACCCTCACCCCGGTAGCTCTAGGAGGCTTCTCTCTGAAACTGGATCTCCCTCTGAACTAACTGAGGACAATATTTCTTAAGATGACTAGACTGCCCACACTGGTAGCATTTAGAGCTGATCCCCCAACACAGTCCCCAATGATATCGGCTGCAAGTATCACATTGGGGTTTCGAGGCTCTGCTTTAACTCCCACTACCCGATTGTCCACTAAATCTGTTCGGTCCCCCACTGGCCTTATAGGCTTGGCTACTATACAATCTAGAAAAATTGCCCTGCTGTCTCGACATCCGACCCCTGGATCCACCCGTTCCCCACTCTCTATTTCCACGTTTATGCCTACATGGTGGCACTTCTTCCTTTCCTCTCCTTAGAGCACATTGTTCTACCTTCATGGCCGTTTCTACTAATCTAGAGAAATAATTAAACCCAAAACCCACTACAGCCATTCTAATTTCCTCTCTAAGTCCATCCTCAAACTTTCTGCATCTAATCTCCTCACTCACTAGGATTTCCTAAGCAAACCTCAATAACTCTATAAATTTGTTCATATATTGTTCCATTGTCAAGTCTCCCTAAACCAATTTCAAAAATTTCTTCCTCATATTATCTCTATACACCCTAGGTTGATACCTATTCATAAATTCATGTCTGAAATTCAACCAAGTCGGATTTTCATATTTTCCTTGGGTCGTCCGCCACCAATGATCAGCATCTCTTATCAATAAAAACTCTTATATCCACATCTTTTCCATATCAATACATCCTAAAGCCTGAAACACCTTCTCTATATCTATCAACAACCTCTCGGCTAAATTAGGATCTCCTTCACCTTTAAACTTTTCAACTCCCAAATTTTTAGCTCTTTCAATTATATTCCTTTCCCTCGTCTCCCCCACAGCCTAACCTCTCATAGCTCGGGTGAAGAAACGAGCTAATCTACCCATTGTCCTCTCAAAACTAGACTCGCTCTCTGGGGACTGATCACCCTCAACATCAGGTCCTCTACCAACCACTCCTGATCCTTCTCCCTCTACATGCTCATTATGACCATCACCCATACCCCTTGGGTTGGCCACTACCCCATCAGGTCTAATACGTGGTCAGCCTTTTCAACGCATGATCTATAAAACAAACAAATGCTTAGTTTCTCAAAAACATGTCATGCATGCTCACACAATGCATAATGGCTCACAACCTAGGGCTTTGATACCAAATTGTAAAACCCCTCCCGGGTAGTCCTTACCCCACCGGATTCTAGCGCTTCATGGGACTCAGATCCCAAAAGGAGGGTGAGTTTTAAGAAACCCTTAAGAAAACCCAATAAATTTTCTATTAAATAAATCAATATGTAAAGTTATTTTACATGCTCAAGTAAATAAAATACAATATCAGAGTAGTATATATGACACTCAACATGCAGAAATGAAGGAACAAGCGTCTAGCAACCAACCTACAATGGAGGATACGACTCGACTCCTGTATGATGACTTGATGGGGGGAAAATCAAAACAGTAAGCTAAGGAGCTCAGTGAGTGGCTAATACCGTTGTAAAATACAATATATTAACATAATTAAATGATGAAAACATGTTTGGTAACCTTGGTAACCAGTCCCACCAATCATCAACTTAGTCCTCCTTGGCTCTACCCTAACCGCCACTGTAGAAGCCCCACATGCAACCATCTGACTAGCCTCGTATCACATCCTCTCATGAGAGATCCCCTAGCGCTCTCAAGCATAGGTAGATGCAACCCACTTAATCACTCATGGAAGATCCTCCAGCGCTCTCAGGCATAGGTAGATGTACTTCATAGTATCCCCCAACGCTCTCAGGCATAAGTGGGCACACTCCACAATATCCCCTAACGCTCTCAAGCATAGGTAGATACAATCCGGAAGTCTGGAGCTCAACGGTCATCTTTCATATCCTGATAGGATATTATCACCATACTGTAGTACAGAACATCCTCAATCACACTCGACTAGTCATCATCCACTGTGCTCAAAATCACCCAATCTTATCATCACAATCTCATATCTCTACATACATATATGCACAATTGTGTATAAATACATATACATACATAAATAAACATGAGATGGGTTTTACAATAAACACACACATGCATCTCTCCATGCAAAATTTCAGTTTCGTCTCTTACTGGAAAATATCAATATGCCCTCTACACTTTTTCATCCTTACACTTTAGCCCCTACATTTTTTTCTCGTCTTTCAATTTACCCCTTTAGTTTTCATTATTACACTTAGATCCCTAGACCTTTGAATTATTTCATTTACACCCTTATCTACTTGACAGGTTTCCAATATTGCACTTACTCCCTCAAATCACTTGAATTCTCTAGATTCTTCTAAGTGTTGTCGATGCAGCAACACCTTTTTGTCGCCTTGGCAACAACAAACCAGAGAGTTCCTCATCTCGGCAACATTTTGGATATCTTCCCTCACTATTGATCGTATGAACTTCGCCTTGGCAACACACCCTTGTCGCCTCGACGACAGTCACAATTTCTAGATTTTTACCTCTTTTTCTCTATGATTTCACTCCCCAAGTTGCTCCTATTCATCCCTTATTACCAATACAACAACCCCCATACATCCAAAACCAATAAACACTCCGATCTACCAAGAATTCATATCAAAATCACCTCAATTCAAAAGTTCATCCACATGCAACATGAATTAAGTTTTTAAAACATGAATTAATGCAAATTTACATAATATTCCACTCACCTTGACACCAATTTAGCTCAAAAATTCCAGTCTAGGTTCTTTTTCACCTAAAACCCCAAATTCACATAAACCTCAAATTTCAAAATTCTCAAATCAAAAGATACAAGGATGAATATAATGATATTGAAGCATGAATGGGAGTATAATCTTACCAATTTACCGGATCCGAACTCAATTCCTTCAAATCTTCACTTTCTCTCTCTAGCCCTTGATACTTTCTCTCTCTAAAATTCTCTCCCAAACGTGACAATTGAATGAAAATGGGAAAAATTCACATGACTTTTCCTTTATATAGTCACTTGGCAAAATACCCTTTGCCCCTCACGTTTCCTTTCTTTCATAAAAAACCCTTCAAAGCTTTCATTTTCCTGCAAAACATGCCCCAAAAGTAATTTTACTAACTTTTACAAATTATTCCGTGACACGGGGTGTCACAATTTTCCCTACATCATACTCCCCTTCTTAAAAATAAACTTGTCCTCGAGTTTCAATATGGTGGGTGATACTTGAAGTAGAGTAATAAGTCATCCTTTATCATTGATCTTCCTAGGAGAGTTGTCACGCATTATAGTCTTTAGGTCGAAATCGAATGTTGTCGATGTTTCATCCTTTTGATCCTTAACTTGAATGTGTTCTTCTTGATCCTTAACTTGAATGTGTTCTTCTTGCTCAATCTTCTCCTTTAGAGCAACTTGCTTTTGCTCTTCTTCAATCTTCTCTTCTATGAAAACTCGTTCAGCTTCAATGTCGACTTCATGCTCAATCTCCTTTGATGTGTGATCCTCAATTTGTACCATCTTGTGATCTTAGTTGGCTTTAAGAATTTATTTATGAAGTGTTTTATGCTTCTTGTCTTCTTCCATAACTAGTGAGGCATGTATTCTCTAAAGAAGAAAATTTTTTTTTTAAATTCTTAGTTGGGATTCTACATCAAAGACTAATTGAAGAACACCAAACAATGTATGGCCAGGTCGTAAATCAATTTGAGCTCGTATGTTTGCATTCAACCCATTAAAGAATCTTAAAGCTACTCTATATGGATGTTCATTATAGTTAAGGTGGAGTAACAATCGTCAATATTCTGCAATATATTTTCGGACAGATCTCTGACCTTGATTGCATCTCTGGTACTGCTGGAACAAGATCTGCTCATAATCAGTAGGAAGAAATCTCTTTATAACAATTGTTTCATCTTGTACCAGTATCTAACTAATGTTTTCCCATCGCAAAATTTTCTAGACTATAATCTTTCCCACCATACAGAAGCTCCTTCAATCTACATGCAACAAGTTTCACCTTTCTCCCTTCTATGATCTCCATATATTCAAAAAAAATTGTCTACTTCCGTCATCCAATCCAAAAATTCTTCAATAATTTCCCTTAAAACAAGGGATATCTACCTTGAATATGAATTCGTTGGCTTCTTTGCCACCATATTGATTTCTACCATATCCAGCGTTCCTTTCAAGTTCTACAGAGCAATCATCTTCTTCGTCTGACTCTTCCAAGTAGACTTGTTGTCTACGTCTATTTACAAAAATAGGACTGCCAATAGGCTGTCAGTGAGCGGCATCATCTTTCGTGTGTTGCCTTTCATTATTTCTATTTCTGTTGGCATCTATGCTTAAAGCATTGAGTCAATCCGCGATTTCTTCAAAGTGTCATTCCAAACACTGGAATCTGAGATCCATTCGTTGCTCCAAAACTATCAACGCCACCCTTTGATCTGAGGTCTCAATTCTCTGATCTTCGCCATGAGAACCGCTGCAGCCTACAACGTTGTCACCTACCATTATATCAGACAAAGTTTGCCTACTTTGATACCAAGTGACACAGCGCTTTAGAGTAACAACAAGGCTAGCACTCAACTATATCTTAGAATTGATAAATAAGTCTCAATTACAGAAACTTAGGTCATACAGTTTGAAGTAAAATCTGAATAATCATTCTATATTCTATATCCTCAAAAGAAATGAATAATATGTTATATAGGGTAATGACAGCCAACCCTAACAAGACTCCCAATTAAACAAGGAAATAAATCCTAATTAATGATTAATTAAAAGAAGCTGTTGACTAATTATAAAATAAGAAAGTCAAATTTAACTAAATTAAACCTTCCTAAATCAACTAAACTCCTAATTAAAATAGAAATCTTATTGAATTCCTAATATGAAACCCTAAATAAATAATAAAATATTATGCAACACTGTGTAAATTGTAGCAGCACGATATGACCACGGTAGAACGATATGAACCCAATCATATAGCAATACGATAAGATTGTAGTACAACGATATGAACCCAATCCTAGAGTAGCATAATACAAACCCAACATGGATTTCACACAAGGGAGCATACAAAACTTTCAAAATTAGTAACTGAATTAGTTTAATTCAACCAATGCTTTGAAGAAAAAAAACATATAACCTAAATTTCAATAACATAAAATACTTAATTCTAAAAACAAATTTATGTGTTTCATAGCCAAAAAATCGTGGATGCAAGTATATTTATAGTTTTAAAAAAATCAATTATGTATTCATCTCACATATTGATTATTTTCTAGTACCTAAAACCAACATAATTCGGGGTTCCTTTGCCTTCAAAGACTCACCGTTCAATTTTTATTCTAAGGTTGATTTTATTTTCTTCCAAAATTTTGGTTTCTATCGTTCAGTGGAAGTATTTGTTGGTTGAGCAGTGAAATTGAAATATCCTAAATGAGAGTTTCTTTTATACTAGGGAAATAATAGAGCATGGGTAACATGTAATATTTTTTTGTTCTAGTGTCTTTGAACATTGGATTACATTTAGATAGAGGGCAGTAAATTTGTGTCTCAAATTAAGTCAAGAAATTGTGTTACAATAAACATTTATATATATGAAAGCAACTAAATCATGAATTTAACATATTATTTGTAAATAAATAGAATAAGAAATAATACGAATTAATTAATAAAAGAGTTAACGACTTTTTCCCACTCAAATAATGGCTTAATGACACTTTTTCACTCAGAAACTTTTAAAATACCACTTTATTATCCAAGTTTATATTCCGATGGCGAACAAAAAACAAACTCGGTCTAGGAATATTGAAGAGGGGAGGCCGATGAGTCTTTTAGTGCTGAAATGTCAGATTTTAATGGTTGAGATTGATCAAAATTTGACTTGAGAGAGGCGGTTGTGTAAACCCTAATAGTTTGATTGTCGACGATTGGCAGGGTCGGTAGAAGTAGAATTTGAGGGGATTTGGTGAGTGATGATGAGGGGAAGAGAATAGTGATGATATACGGTCTCAGTGATGCCGAAATCGGAAACGAAATATAATTAATTTGGGTAAAAAAGTGATTTTTTAAAAGTCTGTAAGTGGAAAAGTGTTATTAAGTCATTATTTGGCTGGGAAAAAGTTGTTTTACTCTTAATAAAACCTAAAACCTAAAAAGTTCTTCTCTCCCTCAATATAATTTGATTCTCAAATACCATGAAGGTATATATAGACCAGGGCCCCCAAAAAGGAGAGCAAAAAAAGGGTTCCAAAATTGAAATTTTTTTTTTATATATATGACTATGTGTATAGCCAGCCCAAATAAGACTCAAGCAACTCATATTACTCAAACAACCCAAATCCATATAATCTCCCAAAAAAACCCAAAATTTTTACATATATTTACAAAATTAGGCCTATTCTACAACTTTATTTTCCATCAAATCCCTCCTTACCGTGTCAACTTTATTCGATGAGAATGAATATGAAGAGATGAAATTGTCTGCCGAAGAATCTTTTAAAATAAATTATTTCACATATTTAGTTGATCATGTCATTTCCTCAATTAAAAATAAGTTTGAACAATTTTAAATATATAGTGATAATTCTGGTTTTCTTTATAATATAGAAAATTTAAAATTGTTTGATGATGATAATTTGAAAAAAAATTGTTTAAATCTTGAAAACTTTTTAAAACATGATATGCTCTCTAATATTGATGGTTTAGATTTATATTCAAAATTAAAAGTTTTAAAAGAAATTATAAACGTGGAAATTAAAACACCACTTGAGATACTAGATTTTATAAAAAAAGTGAATTCTTTTCCAAATGCATGGATAGTTTATATAATACTATTAACTATTCATGTTACTGTAGCTTCAGCAGAAATACGTTTTTCAAAATTAAAGTTAATAAAATCTTATTTGCGTTCAACTATGTCACAAGAAAGATTAGGTAATTTAGCTATATTATCAATTGAAAAAGATTTGGTTTCTAAACTTGAATACAAAAATTTAATTAGTGATTTTGCATCTCAAAAAGCAAGATAACTAAATAATTTTTTTAATATATGTTTATATTATTAGAATTTAGAGGGCCCAAAAAGTGACATTGTATAGGGCCACAAATGGGGTTGGGCTGGCCCTGATATAGACTTAATATATCTAGGGTCAACTAATGATAAACTTAGGATTAGAAAATTAAATATTAAAAAGAAAATTTCTAAAGTTAGATTAGGTATACATAAAACCTACATTTAAAAAAGAATTCTACAATTAGATTCCGGAGTTCAAAACACATACTTTAAAAAGTTTTCTGGAGATGATATAATGTTTTTGCATTTTATGTGAATTTCGTGGCCAAAGATTTTTAATGTTTACAGATAAGGTTTTCATTGTTCGAATATAATATAATCAGATTTTTGTTTATATATTTAGTTTCATCTTTATTATGGAAAGTCCACTAAGCTACGTGTTTAAGTAAAAGAAGTTTTGTTGAGAATAAAATGTTGATTATAAGTAGAGGTTTTGAAAGAAAATGTTTTTTTTTATAAAATTATTTTTGAAAAACTTCAGTTTATTTATTGAGTTAATGTTCATCTTAACTTATTGTGATTCACATATTATTGAAGAATAAGTACATAGTGGGTTTGTCATAAAATGAATCCATGATTCCCAAGTTGATAGGATATATAAGTACATAGTGGCATTTTGGTCATTATCTTGTTATCATCAGTCCAATTAAATAGATAAAGGTTTAAGTTTTAATTGATTGATATAAAAACAAATTATAATATAAAAGGCATATATTAAAATTAGGACCCAATTAAAGTTTGCCACGTGCAATGTTTAATAGTTCATTATAATGTTTTTAGGATGAAAACATGGTAAATTCAGATGGGTGTTCGCAATAAGGAAGAATTGGAACATGTTTGACATGAAGCTGACTCGTAGCAAACATGTAAAATTTAGTCCAATAGATAATTGGCCGTAGAGAGCCAGAATTCGGTGTGGCTTTGTATTTCCTAAAGCCAAGTTTTTAATTGATTTCTATTATTTGGGAAAGTCCTTGTGAAGGAAGGAGACAACTAATACAAGGAAAGCTTAGGCCCATTTTTGTCTCATTTTTCCCCGTCATATCTAATTTTATTATCATATTTGAACAGTAAAATACATATTTATTTTAATTATTTCAAAAATCCAATACAAAATCCTATCATATTCAAAACATTTTTCTAAATTCAAATCAAAACATTTTTTTAACTATATTCCACTAAAATAAAAGTTTAAAAACTAACAAATGCACCCTCACCCATAAGAGGACCGTCTGCGGTTGTGCGTCGATTTGACCGTTTTCGGACTGATCGACGCAAGACCGGCAAGATCCGGCCGGCCTTGCGCCGTTTGGTTGCCGATTGTACTCTTTGGGTGGGTGGAGGTGTATTCATTAATTTTTAAACTTTTATTGTGGGGAGTGTTTAGCTAATTTAACAAATGTAGGGGTTAAAAAAATAATCTAAATGTTTCCAGAAAATGTACCAAAAAACCTTAAAACATTTTTAAAAAAATGTACCAAACACAATTTTCATATTCAAATCCAATTATGTTTCATTCAACTCAACTAAACTCAAAACACTTTCAAATATCCTATTCAGAAAAGTTAAACAAACACACCAACTCCAAATAATTTACAACTAGAAACAGAGCATAAATCTTAGAAGAGCATCAGCACATAAGGGAAAAACACCAAAGAGGGACTCTTTGAGAGTTAGGGTATTCTTCTAGTGAAGGGTGATTTACAATCTCCATAAGGTTTAGGGATTATCACTAGGGTTGTGTGGAAGGGTTTCTACACAAGGGTTTGTGTTTGCAATCTCTATAGGGCTTGAGTGTGTGAGCCAAGGGGGGATCTCTGTTGGGTGAGAGAGAGATGAAAATATAGACTTGTATTCTCATCTTGTTGTATTCCATTTATCTATAATAAAGAAATTATTTCATACTGGCATTGTGGACGTAGCCCAAATATGGGGTGAACGGTGAACCATGTAAACTCATTGTATTTTTTTTTTTTCTATTAATTTCTTATTACTTGTTCATGATGTTTGTCAAGTCACAAGAGAGCTTGATCTTAGGCTTGTTTTTCTACCTTGTAATTTGACAACAAATCGATTGTGGCATGCTGGACCAGATTGGAGCTAGCCCTAGCTAGGACAACTACTTATTTTTTATTATTCTTTTAAAATTTTTATATTTATATTTTAAGGTATTAGAGTTTTTAAAGTTTTTTTTAACCATTGAACTTGTGGCCGAATGACAAAACTTTAGTCATTTAAGTGAATTGCCCAAAGGTCTTGTGTTTGAGTCTCAGCAATGGTTACCTACCACAATTATGATTTACCTAATTCATTGGGCTTGTAGAGCGTTCAGTGGTCCCCGGGAATAAACCCAAGTCATAAAAAAGTTTTTATTGTTGTTAAGCTTTACATTTTAATTATAATTTATTTTAAAGTTTTCAAAGTTTTATCTTATTTTTTTTATATTTTTTTTAAATTTTAAAGTTGATTTAATATTTTAAGTTTTTTATGTTTATAGGAGTTGAAGCTTATTTCTAGTGGGTAACAAAAATTAATGAAGGTTTGTTTTCGAATTCGCATAATTTTATTGGTATATATTTGTCCATTACCTTAAAAAAAAAGTCATATTCTATAACATATTGTCAAATAAAAGGTATTTATGATATTTCCCTTCTTTTTCAGTTAAATTAAACATATTTTTATAGTTAAGTGTCCTTTATTGTACTTTTCAAAACTAATTTCCTTTTCCGCTTGGGAGTTTCATGGTAGCGGTTATGAGGGTAAACCACTGTAGTGGTTTTGAGGGGTTTTTTAGTAGCGGTTTTTAAAACACTCAATCTGCGTTTGGGAGATTATTTTCCAACAGATTTGACAGTTGTTTAAAATGATAAATTTACATATATACCCATAAAAATACCCTAACTTCAACCAATACTTGGGAGATCATTTGTATACATATATGAATATGATGTATACAAATGATAGCATACTGTAGATGCAAAAATCAACCCGGAAGGTCGTGAGGTTGATCTTGTGGGGTATGGGCCACTGATATCAACATGGATCTGCAAGCACAAAAGAGATGAACGTGGAGCTTACGGGGGGACATCGGTGTAGTGTCAGCCATAAGCACTCCGACACTCAAGTCAGAACACCTGTGATGTACGAGAGAGGTTGAGAGTGGAGTAGATTTACCAGAGTGGCTCGCTAGGGTGCAACTCATCGACGTAGAGTAACCGAGGCACAACTCTACGTTGGAGACCAAGGTTGAGTTGGTCTGAACCAAGCTCAACGGCGGTGGTTGGAAACGGAGGCTCTTGAGAGCGAGTGCGCTCTAAGAGTAAGGGAGAGCCTTATTGTGTGTGAAAGAGTGACCCTCATTTATTTACCTCAACTCAATAATTTGAACATTGAAATTAATTGATAATTATTAATTATTATTAATGTGAATCAATTATATATATTGGTAGAGAGTAATGTTAGATATCCTGAATAACATTTCAAATTTATCACTTCAAATGAAATATTTGGAATACCATCTAATAATTTGTGATCTAACACATCATTAATTCTAAGGACGTAATCGGGATTTTTTTTAAACTGTGTTTTATATAGTTTTTAATTTCTGAACAAAACATTTATTTATAAATATTATTCTAAAATCAAAATTGAAAAAAAAAATATAGTTAATTACTAATTTGTATCGAATTTAATATAAGACAAAGGTTAATATCAACACATAAATACAAATATATATGATTTGAATAGATAATATTATTTAATATTGAAAGAATTAGAAATATTATGTGTATTATCATGTGAGAGAATCAAGTTAGTTTGAGTGTTGGTAAAGAAATTATAATTACGAACAATTATTTTTTGAAGCTATAAAGATATCCTAGAAAATTTGATGAAATACCTTAAATAATATATATAATATTTTTTATAAATTTATAAAAAAAATATTTTTTTTCTAGAAAATGCCCTTGATTAATACTGCTCATAACTACACCCAAGGGCGGATACGGGCCACCCTTAATTTAAAAAAAATATATATTAATGTTATATATCTCACAAGATTTGGTTTGACACAGTCTTAATTTTTTCTTTCAAATATTAATATATTTAATAAAATTTTGTTCACTCTTAACTTTTATACTAAAAAATCATAATTGATATTCAATTTCAACTAGAAAAATAGAATATGAATGTTATGTGCAGTTAGCTTTTATTTTGACCCATCCTAACAAAAATTTTTGGATCCGCCGCTGACTACACCCATGATTAATTCATCTTAGTTCAATGATTTGAAAATTGAAACCAATATCAATCGGTAATTATTGTTAATGCAAAATATTTTTTTTTTATAATTAAAAAATAGTGTTTTACAACTTTTGAAAGGTCTTAAAATTTGTTAGAGTCATGAAAATGACTCAATTAAGATGACTAAATTACCCATCTTGTGCCTAATTGGAATATCTTTTAGGACAATTAAAGAATTTGAGAATTAATTCATAAAAAAATCATATTATAATTTTTCTCACAAATTGTGCATGTGTGGAATGATTTATGAGATGTTGTGAGTTAATAGTAGGTTGTGATTCATTGTCCAGGGCTGAATTCGTCTTAATATATTGTTTAACAAGGGATTAAAAGTCATATTTTTAGGGGTTGATTTTGTCAATTTTTATTGGTGTAGGGGTTGAATTGAAATTTGTCACAATTTCTATATAAAGAAAATTTTCTCATCTACAGTGTCATCTCCTTCTTTGAAGCGAGCAGCCACCATTTTCACCAAGGAGACCCTTCACCTTCCAGCTCCCACAACTCCTCACATTCCCATGCACCCATTCATATTCCACCATCATTGAACACCACCTTCACGTCATCTCCACGCCACCACCACGAGCAGTCGCGTCGTTTGGACTCCACCCGCATTTTTCTACGAAATTTCAGCTCACTTTGGTGACCCTTCAGCTCCCCTCAGCCTAGATCATCACACCTAGGGGTTGAAGCCGTCGTTCGCCCGTGATTCCCACCACGGAATCCGTATTTTCCGGCAAGCTGCAACCTTTCGTATTCCGTCAGATTTGTGCGTTTTCCGGCAACTCCTCAGCTCACCGCCAGTTGATTCAGCCTCCAACGGTCCTCGGCCAGCATACTGTGTTTTCGGATCTTCGTGACAGCTTCCCACGTGCCACCGAGTCTCCTCACTTTCCAGTCCAGATCTAGGCCATTTCCGGTGACATTTCATCTCACCGCCAGTTGATTCATCATCCTGAAAGTCTCGACCATCATCCAGTACTTTCGGATCACCGTTCCAGCGTCTCACACATCCCAAGTGCCCCACACGCCGTCATGTCTCTTCGGCTTCCACGGCAGATTCTGGTGTTTTTCGGCGACTCCTCAGCTTCTTAGTAGTAGATCCAGACTCCCCAGGTCCAGATCTATCATTTGGTGTGTTCGAATCTCATTTTCGAGACGGTTCACCAGAAAACTTGTCTGAAAATTAACGTATTTCGGCGAGTTGTGACGCTTCGACTTCCGGGCACTCCGTTGGTCAGATTTGTTCCCTTGTTGCACCATATCGACGTCGGTCATTGCCTCTCCACCATGGGTAGCCTCGTTCACATCATTCCAGCCCCCGTCGACCTCCTAATGAGCGACTAAGTTCCCAGTTGTCTGTTACGACAGAGGCAAGATTGAGATTGACACCTATAGCTCACGTCGATAGCTCTCGACTAGTTGGATGAGTTCGATCAATGGATATCCGGTAGTATTTCATTTTGACTATATTTGTTTTCGTTTCATGTTTGATTTCGATACTTTAATATAGTCGGTGTATTAATTTGATTACCGTGTTATCCATTGAACATTATTGTTGAGTAAAATTGATTGCACGATACATGTTAGTTTGAGACTATTAAATGTTGAATATCGCTTTTAATTACTTCACGACGATTGTAATCAAGTTTTGTTCACGTTTAATTCCATTTCTACGTTTGTTGCATGGATTGTGTAGTTAGTTAATTCGAAGTTGTGTGTTAATGAATTATATTTGTGATAGTGGTGTTTGCATTTTGCGTTTGTCGGTATTCAATGATAGTCTTTAACCAATCAAACTTGAGTAATCAGGTGAGACATGATAGATTATACCTAGAGTACCGGTGAGCGATTTTATGGGTTTGCCTTGCCTTGTAGGTTTAGGAAACCGTAAAGTGTGATAGAATGTTGTGAGGGTTAGTTTTGTATCGACCCAAAAGTGTAATGGCAACGTTTTTAATATCAAGTTTTAATTAGTTTTTAATTTCAAGTCTTTAGATAATTGCCTTTAAATTCATTAGTTTTAATTAAGTTACTTTAATTTCGCAAATTGTTTCGTAACGTAAATTCAACCCAATCAATTACCTTTTTAATTTTTGTTTACTTGAATATACATTTAGTTATACATAAGTGTTCCATGTGCATTCGACCCTGCTTACATCTAATTACGATGATTGAGAAATTAATTAATTTTGTTGACCGTGACGATCGGTCTTAACAAAATTATTATCTCAAATGATATATTTTCATATACGACAGTTATAAGTAAATAACAAATTAAATTTAATAAATTATTAGATAATATATATCAATTATAAAATTTGGAATATTTTTGAAATACGTAAGATTATTCATCATCGAATTGGAGTATTTCACCAAATACACACATATATATAAAGAACATGTGATTATTTAAAAGATTTTTTCACGACCACGAAACCTTAAAATAATCAAACTAATTGGATAATTTCTTAATTAAAGATTAAATAATGTTATTTGACCTCATTGATTGCTTTAGCATGACCCAAAGTGATGTTAAATTAATATTAAATAAATGATTCAATCTCTGTTCATAATATTACGTAAGAGGTTAATTTGGACACTTCACAAGTTCAATAATACAAAAACAAAAGCTTGTCACTAATTTAATTGGTAACCGTGGTGACTATTTTGTTTCTACTCGCCGACTCTAATTATTTATACGTATTATTATATTAATCGAAATTTATTTAAACTTGTCAAGTGGGGGAAAGACCCGATTTTTTTGTGCATGCATGGGATTATTAATTAAATCGCCGCTTTGATAGTACGAATAGTCGAATATCATAAGCGAATAATACATAGAGTTTTAAAACATGAATCGAAGAATAAAACTAATTAATTAACAATATAAAATAATGGAAAAATAAAAACCTTTTAAAAGTCCCGATGAAGATATTCTACAAAAATGTCCCCTTCCATTTTTAAATTGAAGATATGATAGAATAAACCAATAAGGGTAATTTACATTTTCAATATAATAGTGGAGTCTTTCATTTCAGAAGAATGACAAGGAGTGAAGGGATTATTGTACTCTAGGATTACTTTAAGGGGGAGTTTGATTCCGATAACGTTTTATTATTGAAAATGTTATATTATTGGAAAGATAGAGTATCTTGAAGATTATTGATAATCTTATTAAAAATATGTTTGATTAGATAAGATTAAATTGGTGGATATGTTATAATAATATATTTGGTGGGAAGAAATAAAAGATAATTGAAGTATCCTTTAACTAAATTGCCTTTATATTATAATACTATTAATATTAATATTATTTTTTATTATTTATTTGTATTTTATCATTTAACCTCCAACATTTGAGACTGTTGATATTTTATTATTTGGTGGTGATTGAGACCTTTGATATTTTTCTAAATTATATTTAAAATAAGAGCATTATTGTCCAAAAATTTTAATAATTAGGGATAAAATTGTAACATAATTAAGGTTAATTTATGTAAAATAAAAGTTTTTTTGTCCAAAAAATTATTTTACGAGGTTATAGAAGTCATTTCGTAAAGTTTAGCTAATTGTTATTTGGTAGACATATGAGAGTATTTGTGTCCGAAATGTTTAATAAGTAAGGGTAAAACTGGAACACTATTATGATTACCTTGGTAATAAAAAAATAACACACTTTTTACTTGGTAATTGAATTACCCTAGGGATTACTTACAGTAACCCACTATTGGTATTTGAAGATTATTAGAATTTTTTTTTTTTTACTTTTCAACCAAACATAAGAATTCTAAGATTAAAAAATTGAATACTCGTAATTTTTTTTTAACCCGAATCAAACCCACCCTAAGGGATTGTGAGTAATTGATTACCTCTACTAAAAGTCGTATAGTATTTTACCATTACATAGTTGTAGTTTTTGGTGTTGGAAATCAACATCTCTTATTTGATGAATTTTCTTGTGGTTCATGTGAAAAATAATTTTACATGTCGAGATAAAACGATATTATTTCATGTGTTGAATAACAGTGTCTTTTGTTTTGAAAGAAAGATCTAATTAGGGACCTCCTAAATTTAGAAATTTATTCAATGTGAAATTGTGATATCATATTTAACTCTTATTATTATTTCTGAAATTGTTGAGGTGTCTTTAAATATGATTTATTGTTTAATTATTTAGGTACTCTTGTTTTCAATTTCTGCATTTTTAGTCACTGTGGTAGTCAAGTCAACAAATATCCGGTGGCATACTAAAAACAAAATACAATGTTGAATGATTGATCGCTTTCAATAACAAAAACATTGTTTCTTGGTTACAAATTTGGTTGCCCGCGAGGAAATTTTACTCCTGAGTCCTAACGTAATTCAGACTATTCTCAAAGGCTATTTTTGACAATGCAATCACATCTCCCTCATGTTAA
This sequence comes from Toxicodendron radicans, assembly GCA_009867345.2. NCBI lineage: Eukaryota > Viridiplantae > Streptophyta > Magnoliopsida > Sapindales > Anacardiaceae > Toxicodendron > Toxicodendron radicans. The sequence continues at coordinate 2,074,980 of WYDK02000051.1, forward strand.
ACGGAATCCAGTTCAAGCTCAACTGCATTTCAGTAGTGAAAGAAAGAAACAAAAACTTGAAACTTGAAAGCTCTTCATATGGACAGCTTCACGGAGAAGCTCTTTCCCTACAGAATATTAGACGAACAAGGTAATGAGAGTAGCAATCCAACTGACGCCGTCGTTTTTGTCGCTATAAGTTTGGTGCTTGGAATTGCTTCCAGGCAGTTATTGCGTGGAACCAGAGTTCCTTACACTGTCGCTCTTCTCGTAATCGGAATTGCTCTCGGCTCTCTAGGTTTAATTCTTTCTTATTTCTTCTTCAATTCATTTTCTGTTTTCGATTTTTCTTTCTATTTAAAATTCAACGATCGTTTCAGAGTATGGAACAAGTCATAAATTGGGGAAGATTGGAGATGGAATTCGTCTTTGTAAGTTGTTCAATTAGTTTTATTGATATTGAGTTGAAAGTTGTTTGTAGTTTTCTGTGGTGGAGTTGCTTTTGTTGTTAATGTGCAGGGTCAAATATTGATCCTGACCTTATATTGGCTGTTTTTCTTCCTGCTCTTCTTTTTGAGAGTTCATTCGCCATGGAGTTGCACCAAATAAAGGTTTGTTTTATCTACTTACTTTGGTTTCTATATGATTATAGCATGCGTATGATTTTGTGGAACTTATTTTATCTTTGTTGCTTTAGGCATGTACTTGATTAAAATCTGAAATTCTTTATTAATTAGAGACTTTGGTTTTAGCTTAAGGACACTGATATGTTGTCTTGAGGCTTTTGAAAACAATGAAATAGTTGGCTTTTTAGACCATCCCAAAATAGGCCTAACCAAATAACAATCCAGAGTTTTGACAAGGAAAAAATTTCTAAGCAGGATATACAGATACAAAAGAATTAAACTTCTATGAATTAATGAGTTTACTTCTATCCTTCAACAATTAAACTGAGCTTCAGCTTTTCATTTTAGTCGCATGATCATGGCCTTGCCAAAGACACCAGAACAAGAAACATGAGCTCCATGAATGTTAGAAAATGTGTAGACGAGATCTACTTGATGTAGAGCTAGAAATCGATAATATATGGATTATAAAATTCTCATAGATGCTGATTTGTAGATAACTATGTAGTTCAGAATGTGTTTTGTAGATGACGAAATGTTTTAGAATGTTCTTTGACCCCTTCTCAATATTTATGTACTTTGAGCCATGGACAATTAACTTTGCATTAGTTTTTTACAATATAAGGGTTGTAACTATTCCAATTAGAACACTTGTTGCCAACACTTTGTGATCATATAAACCAAAAATGCCCAAGCAATTATACTTTTAAACTTCTGAGATTAGTTATACTTAAACATTATTGGAACCTATTTGGCTGAGATATTTGTTCAAATCATAACACATTTTCCATTTTTGTACTTAAATTACAACTGTGTGCCTGTGCTTTGGAACCACATATGCGTGTTTGGGTTATAACATACATGATTAACCCATTGAACCTTGGCCAAACATGCGAGGGGCATGTTAGACTTTAACTATTATTCTTGGACCCTTTTCCATTAGGCTTTAACCATTTGGATATTTTAAATTTTATGAACTATCTGTAATTTGTTTTCTGTAAGGGCCTTTTTTTTCCTTTCTTTTTTTGACTTATTACGTACTGGTTTCTGGTGGAGCAAGATTAACATTATGCAAGTCATTAGTTAAATGATTTGAAGTTTCTGGACTCAGCAAGAATCAACACCCTTTCTTTTTCTTTCTCTCTCTCTCTGTACAGAGGTGTGTGGCACAAATGCTTCTTCTAGCAGGTCCAGGAGTTCTGATCTCAACCTTCTTTCTTGGATCTGCTTTGAAGGTATCCTACATTCCACAAAATGGACAGCGTCTTCTTCTTCTTCCCTATTCTAGTATTTTTAGTTTAAATATATAATACATAAAAATTGCCATGCTGCAGTTCACTTTTCCATATAACTGGAGTTGGAAAACATCACTGTTGCTTGGAGGACTTCTGAGTGCTACCGATCCTGTGGCTGTTGTTGCTTTACTGAAAGAGCTTGGTGCTAGCAAAAAACTTAATACAATAATTGAAGGAGAATCCTTGATGAATGATGGGTATTTTTTATTGTTGAGCTGTTGATAGGCTTCGATAGTTGACTTGACGCATCTTAATATTAAATCAGCATGTTGCTTAAATACATTAATGTAGTGTTGATGTACTGGACATGTACTATAATGACTTGTTCTCTGTATTTAATGTTCTTTGAAATACACTTACTTTCCATTGTTCAGGACAGCGATTGTGGTTTATCAGCTATTCTATCAAATGGTCCTTGGAAAGAGCTTTAGTTGGGACGCCATAGTTAAATTTCTAGCTCAGGTTTCACTTGGAGCGTAAGTATCTGTGACATTCTTTGTGCATTTGTGACATTCTTTACTCTTGTCCTGAAACTTGTTTCTTGGTCCAGTGTAGCCATGGGTCTTGCTTTTGGTATTGTATCTGTTTTGTGGCTTGGATTTATCTTCAATGACACAGTGATAGAGATTACATTGACACTTGCTGTGAGCTACATTGCTTACTTCACTGTAAGTTCCTTCCCAAATTTAGGATGCTAAATCAATGGTTTATATTGTCTTATTGGTATAGTTAATATGTCAATTATCACATTTGTGGAAATTGTCAAGAAACATATTTGTTTCCCTTAATAAAATTTAGAAACTGTTTTGAGTCCAAGCTTCTTTCCTATAGGGTTCAATGTAGAAAATTTTCCTGGAAGAAAGCTAATACCGGCTTGTGTCTCAGACTTTAAAATATTGACTTTAAGGCATATATGATTGACAGTTTGCACTAAGAACTTTTCACTAGGATTTAATGTTTATGCTTCATAGAACATGTAATATTTTCTCAATCTAGATGTATGCCTTGCTTTTTTCCTTGGCAGTTTATTCTTGAAGGTATCAGCAAAAGAAATTAAATTTATATGTATTTATTTATAACCAGTAAAAATTAAGTCAATACTCTAAGAGCATTCTTTGATTTTCTTGTCTAGAACGATTCATGAAAGTCAATACTAAATGAACTTTTTCTGTTATGCATGAAAAGCCTGACTAGCGTTTTTCATATGGTAGGCTCAGGAAGGTGCTGATATTTCTGGTGTGCTGACAGTAATGACTCTAGGAATGTAAGTAGAATTCATATTAGTATTTCCTATGCAACTTTAGACAAGGATATCTCTTGATATTATCTATGAACAGGTTTTATGCTGCAGTTGCCAGGACAGCTTTCAAGGGTGAAAGTCAACAAAGCTTGCATTACTTTTGGTATGCCGAGCTCATTTTTGTTTTAATTCAAGTAACATTTTTGGTTAATGACTTCAAAGATGAAAAGTGGAATTCTTTATAGCACATCTTACTCATCTGATTGAAAATCCATAATTAAAGGAAACACTAGACCTTTTAGCAGAAGGTCAGAAGCTGGTGGACTCAATTTATATAAAAATGTCTGCTGTTGATCTTCAGATTTGCTTGCATGATTGTGTGTGTTAATGAGGAATGAAAGGTGGAGAATTCTTAGAATAATGAACACTTTTAAAATTCAGAAAAGTCTATCCTTTGCATTAATAAAAATGATGCAGGGAGTGAGAAAGTAGAAATAAATAATTAATACTGAAACCAGTTTTTGGCAGAACCTGTGAAATTGGACTTCTTGGTCACGTGTGACCATATAACATGATCAAGTTTAGGACTTCTATTTTATTTTGTTATTTCTTTTATATCAAGAAACTTCTATTTCTTATTTAGTTGGTTTGCCATTCAAACAGTGGTCCTATTACAGTAAGTCGTAAGCTATATGCTTAGCAGTCCTTCCAGCCTTTTATAAGTGTTTTCTGTTATTTGAGATAGTGAATTTATGGAGACTCAAATTTGAGTCCAATAAATCTCGCTGTATTCTTGAAAATCTTTTGAACCAACAAGGAGGTGATTTGATTCTTCATTTTCTTGTGTTTTTGAATCCATGAATGAATACATTATCTTTAACTTTTATCTTTGTTTTGTTTTATTTTTCACATTTGATTATTATATATTTTTCTGTTATAATTAATTTCTTAAATATTTGGAATCATGCAGTGACTAAATTATTTTTAATTTTTATTTTTTTGTTTTGTTATGTTTTCATATTTGATTGTCTCAAGTTGTTTTTAACATTTAAATATAAAAAATATATTATAATTAACAAGGACATATGTGTCAAAATACTAGTTTAAAGATGTGTACCTTCTATAAAAATAAATAACTTAATAATTAAACAAATGTTAAAGAAACGTATTTTACAGACCTATGCTTACTGATCTATCGATCTTTCATTCTAATTCAGACCTATTCATGTTTCAGACAAAAGAACAAATAGCCACCTATCCTTGGAAATTCATCTAACATTAGAATATATGATAAATTAATTTAATAAGCAAAATATTTTTTTTTATATATGAAAACTAGAGATAACATCAGTGTGCAAAAACTTTTAGTAAAGTAGGCTTGATATCATGTGAAATTGAGTGTTATATCAAATTACTTCATATAATAAGAGGTCTAATATAAGGTGAAAATGAATTGTTTTATGGAAGTATTTTGTGATGAGGAGCAGAGTTGCTGCCATGATGCGTTAACCTTAATCTCTTGTTGATGGGACTCCTTTGTCTTTTTGAAAAGTAGAAGGCAGAAGAAGAGAGAATAGCAACAAAGAATAGTAACAAAAGAAAAACGAAAACTAAGTGGTTGGCTGTTTTTGAGAACATTTTCTGCTAATTTTGCTGGAGCCAAACAAAAGACAGGAAGAAGAAAATTTTGGATTGAAACTGAAATGAGGACAAAATACCCCAATAATGTTATTTCATATATAGTTCATATACTACAAACTCTAGTTATATAGACAACCTAGACTGTTCAGATAACACTTAGTCTAGGATTATCTTTTTATTTAAATTTAATAAACTAGATAAAGTCTAGAAAACTCCTACATTGTAAACATCATAATCCTAGAATTCCTACACTCCCCCTCAAGCTGGTAAGAAAATTTTAAGCATTCCTAGCTTGGAAATCAGATTGTCAATCCTTTTGTAAGGATGTCCGCTGTCTGGCTTGTAGGTAGGTAGGTCACACACGAGTTTTTCTTCTATCTTCTCTTTGATAAAGTGGCGGTCTATCTCTACATGTTTGGTTCTATCACAATGCACTGGATTATGTGTAATAACAATCGCAACTTTATTATCACAATAGAGCCTCATAGGTTTTCAATTTTGATCCCCAGTTCTATTAAGAGTCTTCTCAACCACATTAGCTCACAAATACCATGAGCCATTGCACGAAACTCAGCCTCAACACTACTTCTTGCCACCACATTTTGTTTCTTGCTTCTCCAGGTTACTAGATTTCCCCAAACAAAAGTACAATAACCTGAAGTTGATCTTCTGTCATTCACTGAACTTGCCCAGTTTGCATCCGCGAAAGCTTCCACTTTCCGTTCGTAAGTCTTCTTAAAAAACAATCCTTTCCTAGGGGTCATTTTTAGATACCTCAAGATTCTATTAACTACCTCAAGATGCTTCTCTTGTGGATTATGTAGATGTTGACTCACCACATTAATAGGAAAAGCTATGTCAGGCCTAGTATGAGATAGGTATATCAATTTTCCAACCAATCTTTGATACCTACCTTTCTCAACTGGTGTATCTCCACTAACTTTCTCAAACTTCAAATTCGGTTTAATAGTAGTCTCGGTTGGCTTACATCCTAGCATACCGGTATCCTGTAGTAGATCAAGGATATATTTCCTTTGAGAAACAACTATTCCTCTCTTCTTACAATCTCCATACCTAAAAAATACCTCAATTGCCCTAAATCCTTTATCTCAGTATCCTGAGCAAGAACCTTCTTTATTGTCTGCATCTCTTCAAGGTTGTCTCCTGTAAGAATAATGTCATCTACATACAAGATCAGGATAGTAATTTTACCATCATTGTTTTTGAAAAATAGTGTATGATCCTTTTGCCTCTGAATGAACCCATACCTCCTAATGGCCTTGGTAAATTTCTCAAAATAGCGTATGGTCATGTCAATTTCCACCATTATTTTTTCCGGCCAGAGCAACGTGGCTTTGATACCATGAAATGAGGACAAATTACAAAATACCCCAATAATTTTATTTCATATATATTTCATATACTACAACCTCTAGTTATATAGACAACCTAGATGGTTCAGATAACTCTTAGTCTAGGATTATCTTTTTATTTCTTAAAAGCATTACCATAACTTAATTGTTAAATGTGTTCTCATAATAAAGTGGGAAAAACCAGCCTTGAACACCATGGTCGTCAAGTTATATGTTTTGAGGCATTTAGTTATAAATTTTACATGTCAATATGTGGACTTCATTGAATTTACTATTGTACATAAACTTCATTGTAATTTTTTTTTTTTTTTTGGGTATGGTAATTGGTGGCCACTCCCTTGCCCTTGTTACAACTTGAACCCAAGACCCTTGGTCTTTTAACCCCTCAATTTATCGCTCAATCCATCAAGCCACAAGAGGTGGTTATTATTAATTATTGTAATGTGCTGATTTAATTCTTTTCAGGGAAATGGTTGCTTATATTGCTAATACGCTAATTTTCATCTTGAGGTAAGAAAATAGAATTCTTAAATATCTTTCCTTTTTTGTCGTCAAGTAAAGGTAGAATTCTTAAATTGTTTAAATTTCGTGAAACGTACTATAAAGAGAAAAAAAATAATTTGATGAGAATGCAAACGAAGAGATGAAATTGTCTGCCAAAGAATATTTTAGAATAAATCATTTTACATATTTAGTTTATTATGCCATTTCCTCACTTAAAAATAGGTTTGAACAATTTGAAATACATAGTGATAATTTTGGTTTCGTTTATAATATAGAAAAGTTAAAATTGTTTGATGATGATAATTTGAAGAAAAAATGTTTAAATCTTGAAAACTTTGTAAAACATGACATGCTCTTTAATATTGATGGTTTAGATTTATATTCAGAATTAAAAGTTTTAAAAGAAATTATAAACGTGGAAATTAAAACACCACTTGAGATATTAGATTTTATAAAAAAAGTGAATTCTTTTCCAAATGCATGAATAGCTTATAGAAATACTATTAACTATTCATATTACTGTAGCTTCAGCAGAAAGAAGTTTTTCAAAATTAAAGTTAATAAAATCTTATTTGCATTCAACCATATCACAAGAAAGATTAGATAATTTAGCTATATTATCAATTGAAAAAGATTTGGTTTATAAATTTGAGTACAAAAATTTAATTAGTGATTTTGCAGCTTAAAAGGCAAGAAAAATAAATTTAAAATAATTTTTTTAATATATGTTTATATTATTAGAAGGCCCCCAAAGTAACTTTTGCTTGGGGTTACAAATGTTCTTGAGACGGCCCTATAGCTGGCTAAAAACATTTGTTCCTCTACATTAACACAAATATTCTATAAAATTCTAAAATATTATAATCACCATGACATTAACAAAGAAATCAAGCAATCACTTAGTCCAATTTGTCTGAGTGGTTGCTTGGTTTCTTTGTTGCACACAAACCAATGATATTGACACATAAAATACACCGAAGTAGCCAATTAATGAATCAAGCTGAGGACACGGATGTATTTTTTATTCGGGGATGGCCTAGCCTGCTTTGACCCGTTGCCATCCCTAGCTTTTTATTCTCCTCAATACTATTTGATAGGGACCAGCATCTGCCATTATGATTTTATGAGAAGAAATTGTTGAATGGAAGAAAACTTGATCAAATTTGTTTTGTATGACAAATATGTGAGAATTGTTATTGCATTGGAATTTTAGTGGTGTTATCAAAGTTTATTGGCGGTTCTCATTAAGTTCAAAATGATTTCATTATCTTTATATGCATTCCTAAAGTACATCGTTTCATTATAATACATGTTGAGCACATAAATTTTCTTGGTGTGAAATTATTTTCATTTAAAAGTTTTCAATTGGTATGTTATATTTTTGGAAACCTTATTTCTTAATTGATGCCTACTAATTTATATGGTTCCTTGAAGCCTAACCCCCAAACCATGCTAATATTTCTTTTTAACCGGTTGCTACCAAGATATATGTCCATAGGTTGATTATATTGTCATTACCTATTTTGGCAATGAACTTGGAAGCTTGGTATGTAATCAAATTAACTTTGATGTAATTTAATTCTTTCCTTTTCAAACCCTGAAGTATTGCATGTAGCTGTCCGGTGTTATTTTGTTTTGCACTATCTTTTAGATTTAGGGTAGTTATATGGTTGGTTGGGTTATGGATGACAGGGGAATTGATAAATAGTGCTTCAAAATAAGATCAAGGTTTCAAGGTAGTTTTGGAGGTCTACTTTGTGGATTTTGTATGATATAAAAACAATGCTAAGTTGAGAGACAATATGATATAGTTTTGGAGGTCTACGTTGTGGTTTTTTTAAGAAAATATATTAATGAGATAAAGGAAGAGATGGAGAACAATGAAAGGGATTTAGGAAGCACCTAGAGAAAAGGTTCAAAGTTGCAAAATTTTTAGTCTAGTGTTATTCTTCTATGAGGAAACAACCAAACATTTTAGTTGTCTGATTGATCATATCATTTGTCTCACTGAAATGCATTATAATTGATGTTTGCAGTTATCTTTTTTGTGTTAGTAAGAATCACCAAAATCCTTTCTCAACCATCTTCTGCCTGAATAAACAAAACAACCTCTTTAATGCCTTCAAACAGATATATATATATATATATCTGTTTGAATATATATATATATATATACTTGTTTGCAATCAAACAAGCTACCTGCCGGTTAGTTGACTTATCTATTCCACCAACTCCAAGCTACCCTGAGTTCGAAGGTGCAACCATTGAATATTATGTTTTCTAGACTTAAAATAGTGGACTTCAAAGAGGTCATATAATTCAATTCTCTGACTTTTATGGGAATAAGTGATAAAGCAATACCAATAAGATGTGTCAAGAGAATGCCTTCAGACTCTATGGTCACTAAAACCCCGAAGAGAGCCAAGAAATTATCACATTTCCTCATACTTCTCATTTTACCAGGAAAACGTGGGACCTGTTTGTTTAATTATTTTGAGTATTTATTTGAAAAGTTAATTGGGTTGAGTTGAGTTGGATAGGATAGGATTTTGAAAATGTGTTTGGTACATTTTTTAAAAATAGTTTTTTAGTATTTTTTTTGAAAATATTTAAATTAAATTTTAAACCCCTATATTTTTTAAATTACCTAATATCCCACAATAAAACTTTG
>WYDK02000051.1:2084408-2094695 GCA_009867345.2 Toxicodendron radicans
AATTAAATTTTAAACCCCTATATTTTTTAAATTACCTAATATCCCACAATAAAACTTTGAAAACTTTAAAACCACCCGATAGGCACCCAACCACCGTCGACCATTGGAGGCTGGCGGTGGAACGGCGCATGGCCGGCCGGCAGCCGGCAATGTTTGTTTGTAGTTGGGGGTGTATTTGTTAAGGTTTGAAATTTTTATTTTATAAGTTTAAAAATTGGACCAAAAACCTGGAGGGAAAAATTAGAGGGAAAAAAAAAATTAATTTGGAAAAATAGTTGAATAGGATAAGATTTTGGATATTCTGTAGAATAATGAAACAAACTCTATTTTATTGGATAGAGTTAAATAGAGTTGAGTTGGGTGAATTAAACAAACGGGCCCATGATCATCTTATCTATTTTAGCTCCTATTCTTTCCCTTATTTTTAATTTCAGCTCTTTACTCTTGGAAATAACAATTGTATACTAAATTTCTGTATTTATATTCTTATTTATGTAACTTTCATTGGATGGCTTTCTTATTTTATTTTTCTTTTGCAGTGGTGTTGTTATTGCTGAAGGAATTCTAGGCAGTGACAGTGTCTTTGAGAACCATGGTAATATTTATGTCAGAGTGTATTTGCTTTGAACCTATGTATATAAGAAATTCTTATGTGTTGTATTTAAAACTTTATAAATTTTTCAAACCAATGCCTTCATTTGTAAGAGAAATGTTTGCACATAAAATCACTATTTTCAGCTCTTCATTTTTTAATGATATAAATAATTGATGTTTTTGTCTCAGGATATTCGTGGTGCTATTTAATTCTTCTATATGCTTTTGTGCAAGTTTCACGGTTTGTTGTTGTTGGAATACTGTATCCTTTTTTGCGATATTTTGGCTATGGTTTGGATTGGAAAGAAGCTACTATTCTCATATGGTCAGGCTTGCGAGGGGCTGTTGCGCTGTCACTTTCACTATCTGTTAAGGCAAGTTTCTGTGAATTAGTTTATCATAATTTATATTACTAATTGACCTAGTAGTTGGAGTATTAACCCAAAAAATGATTCAGAACAGTGCCTCTACATATAATCATGAATTCATATGTGCTTATCTTCTTCTATTCTTTAAGAAAAAAAATCTATTTTTATATCTATTTTCTGTGTTTTAGTCTGTTGGATCCTAATTACATACTCGACTCTTTTTCTTATTGACCATGAAATTATGTATGGCTAGCAATGGATGTTTAATCTATGTTAAATTATACTATGAAACCTACTTTTGTACAGTGCAGACTCATATATATGTTTACTCATTTGTACTACATGCGGTGCATGCCTTTTGAGTTTGTCTCTAATAAGATGGTTGTGTAAGAAACTTTTGTCAAATTGTGATAGCTACCTTATCTAGTGGCCATGTAACATATAACTTCCAATTCCAAAAAGTCTGATGGCCAAATGTTAAAGCTCATTTATTTCAAGCAATCTCCATGTCCATATAAGCTAAGAGAACCCATATGCACCTTTATATCTACTTTCATGCCTATACATATCACATACATGTATTTTTAGCCCTTTAAAACTTATTTGCTGCTAATTTATTTGCTTCTTGGTTTTTTAGCGTTCTAGTGATAGCTCACCACTTATCACACCTGAAACGGGAGTCTTGGTGAGTTCTTTTTCATTTATTATTATTATTATTATTATTTAATATTTAGTTTCTAGTTTTAGAACATGCATCTTGATTTTATAATTAGTTAACATATGTGCAAAAAAGAGCATATATATAGTTTACCATCAAAATGGATTTATATGACATGGATGTCATATTTATTTTTTATTTGATGTAATTCTTTATCTTTAACCTTTGCAGTTTGTCTTCTTTACTGGTGGCATTGTATTTTTGACGCTCATTGTGAATGGATCAACTACGCAATATATTTTACATTTTTTAGAGATGGATAAGCTATCAACTGCGAAGGTGAGATTTAACTTGATCTACAGAGTATTGATGTTGTATTTTTTATCATTGGGAAGTTTCTGTAGTAAGTTCTTTAATGCATTTCACAATGTTGTATTTGGCGTTTATTAAGAGTTATGACAACTTCTTTACAATTAGTCCAGGTTCAATGTATGAAAGTTCCATGAGTGAATTAGATATGTCATTAACTCAGTCATGGTTGACTTTACATTTACTTACTCCAGAATAATCCAATTTAATAATCCATTGGAGTAATACACTGATGTGCAACCATTTAAATGAAATTGCTACCAATTTCTCTCACAACCTTGTCTAGCAGAATAAAACTAAACTAGACAACTCTTTATCTATGAAAAGCTAGAGAATGGCTTGTTTAGTGTGTCGTTTTTCTCAAAAATAAAAAAAAAGTTAGATGCTGTTTTCACTGCTAGAATAAAATTCTGATTTTGATTAGGGATATATTTTACACTTTTTTTTCTTTTTATATAAATTTTTATTAGGGATGTCTTCCTAACACTCACCAAAGGCTTCCAAGGAAAATGTTCAACCTCTGATTGAAAAAGCTGGAAATGTTGTACTATCTTTGAACCTGCATGAGAGAGAATGTTGAGTCAAAGTTGCCTATTCTCGTAATCTCGTCATAGGTGTAATTTGTAGGATCTTGTTTATTTCATTGTTGTATTATTTCCTATGCTTTATAACTCATTGACTGTCTATATAGATTTCAAATTTATATCTTTTAGTATCCTTTTCTTGTAACCTAGCTACAGAGTATGCTGTCTATATATGTTGTAAAATTATTTTCTCCAAATGTATCAATGAAAACCATATCCAACTGTCCTCTCTTTGCCATCTCCAAATTCGTTGTCAAATATTCTGCCAGTGTCTTTCCATGTTCTTATTTTTTTTTTAAGAACACTAAACTTAAAGCCATACTAGCCTACCAATTGCTTAGAATACAAAAACAAAAATTTCCGATTATTCCTTAGTTCAACACTGCTCTTATTTAACATAAATGCCTTAGAGTTGATTTGTTGCAATGTCAATGATTGTTCCACAATTCTTGACTATAAGCCTGTCGTCTATGAAGACTTGCATTGTATAATTTATAGCAAACTTAAATGAGACAATATTGAATTAATAGTTCAACTAGAGTTATTCTCTACTTAGATTTATGAGTTTTACATTTTACACATTTTAAGGTTTTTAGTGGCAATCGGTTCACACTAGTTTATGATGTTATTTTAGAGAGTGAAATGTGAACAAATTAAATGAGATTTTTGCCTCCGAAACCCATCAGATTAAGTATTTTAAACCAAAATCAATATTATGTGTCTAAATGATGGGTGCTAGTGGTATGTTGACATGTTTGGTTAATCTGCAAAGTAAATCAGTTAGGTTTTTCTCAGATTATTATTTGGCTTGACCTTGAGACCTAAATTCGTACTTTCCATGTTCCTTGCCTTTATTGGGTCTTATGTGCTGCGATTGGAAGAGAGTTTTCTGTAAACTTAAAAAAATGTAGAATTGAATTTTCAAGCATTTCAACCAGCAGTGATAGGCTGGAATTGGTTCATCTGCTCACACCGTTCTAAGGAGATCATTGAGATAACCCACTTTGTCAATAACCAAATTGCTTTCCATATTTACTCTTGTGAGAAGGGATAGCTTGAAGAAATGTCTGTTTTTATCTCTTTGTTATAAGTTTGTAACTTGCTGATAGACCCTACCAATTCTCACGCAATTCTCGCTCAAGAACAGTATTCTCACAAGCAATAGATAAGATTCAAAATGATAAAGATGAACAGAAAATTAAGTAATTGAAAATGGAGCTGTAGTGTTGTATGTAGTAAAAGTGAAAAAAAGGATAATCTAGCATTTTGAGGAGTTAGTGACCTCCAACAAATCCATCCCAAAACATTCCTTGCCCTTTTCCAGTAACTCTCTAGACTTATACCCACAAACCACACAATTCGTATTGCTTATGCCGCGTGGGTTAACAACTTCCCAATACAAATTTATCACAATAGACGCCATACTAAGTACCCTTCTTCTTCTTCTTATACACGAGTAAAGGTCTCTGATACCCTTGGGTTCCTATCATACCCCCCTCCCTAAAAGAGCCACATGTCCTCAAGGTGGAAGTGAGGGAATTGGTGATTGATGACATCAAAAGACTCCCAAGTATCCTCATAATCTGGTAAATTTGCCCAGTGAATTAGAACCTCATTGGAATCATCTAAAAGGTGCGGACAAAGTGTATTGAAGCAGGTTGCACCATAAGTTCCATATCTTCATTAAGGAAGTTTGGAAGAGGTTGAACTGGAATAGAATGATCGAGGCTTTTTTTAAGCTGTGAGACGTGAAAGACCGAGTGAATGCAAGCCGAAGATGGTAGAGCCAATTTATAAGCAACTTCTCCCACCTTGGTTAGAACTCGGAAGGGACCATAAAAGCGGGGGCTGAACTTTTCATTGATTTTTTTGGTGAGGGACTTGAACTTATATAGTTGAAGTTTGAAAACAGAATGGATAAATTCTGTGTATATTGAATTATATGATTGTACAAGAATTATGGTTAATTTATAGTACATTCAAAGAATCAAAATCTTCTAAATTAAGCTACTAATCCCCTAAATTGAGAGCTGAAATATTGCCTCTCCTAATTTACAATATATCGTAATCCCACAATAATTACACCAGATGTCCGGGTTTCAACACTCCTTCTCAAGTTGGATCATAAATATTGATCATATCCAACTTGCAAATGAAATCATTGAATGTTTGCCGAGGAAGCCCTTTGGTGAAGTGAAATCAGGAGAAAACAAATCCTGATAATATTTTATTTCAAGCATATATTGTTGTATTACAAACTGTCGTTTATATAATTGAACTAAGACCTAAGTAGATAACTCTTAGACTAGGATTATGACTCTAGACTAATATTATCTATTTTTATCTCAATCTCTTAAACTAGATAAGACTTAGATAACTCCTAATTTGATAATATTCTAATCTAGAAATCCTACATTGCCCCTCAAGCTGGTGAATAGATATTTATCATTCCCATCTTGGAAACTAGATTATCAAACAACTGCTAGGCAGTTCTTTTGTAAGAATATCTAATGTCTGCTGACTTGTAGGCAAATAGGTAACACACAACAGTTAATCTTCTATCTTCTCCTTGATGAAATGTCGATCTATTTCCACGTCCTTAGTTCTATCATGATGCATCGGATTGTGTGCTATCCCAATCGCAACCTTGCTGTCACAGTACAACCTCATAGGCTCTTTACATTTGATTCCAAGCTCTCCCAAGAGTCTTCTTAGCCATATTAGTTCACAAATACCATGAGCCATAGCACGAAACTCAGCCTCAACATTACTTCTAGCTACCATGTTTTGCTTCTTACTTCTCCAAATTACTAAATTTCCCCAAACAAAAGTGCGTTAAACCGAGGTCGATCTTCTATCATCCACAGAACCAGCCTAGTCCGCATCCATGAATGCTTCTATTTTCCTTTCATTCTTTTTACCAAAAAACAGCCCTTTCCCAGGAGTCATTTTAAGGTACCTCAGGATCCTGTTCACAGCCTCAAAATGCTTCTTCTGTGGGTTATGCATATATTGACTCACTACACTCACCGGAAAAGCTATGTCAAGTCTCGTATGAGATAGGTATATCAACTTCCCAACCAGCCTTTGATACCTACCTTTATCTACCAGTGCATCACCACTCATTTTCTCAAATTTCAAATTTGGTTCAATGGGAGTCTTGGCTGGCTTGCAACCTAGCATACCTGTCTCCTTCCGTAAATCCAACACATATTTTCTTTGTGAAACTGAAATTTCCTTTTTACTCCCAGCAATCTCCATACCAAGAAAATACCTTAATTACCCCAAGTCTTTCAATTCAAAATCCTGAGCAAGAACCTTCTTAACAGCCTCCATTTCTTAAAAATTATCTCCAATAATAATAATAATAATAATATCGTCTACACAAACAATTAGAATAGTAATCTTACCTCTATAGGTTTTAAAGAATAATGTATGATCAGTTTGCCCTCGAGTAAAACCATACCTCTTAACAGCCTTTGTGAATTTTTCAAACCAAGCCCTTGGAGATTGTTTTAGGCCATATAATTATTTCTTCAATTTGCACACTTTTCCGTCCTTTCCACTCCTTTAAACCTTGGTGGCATTTCCATGTATACCTCTTCTGCAAGTTCACCATTCAAAAACACGTTTTTCACATCTAGTTGTTGTAGAGGCCAGTCTAGATTTCCTGCAAGAGACAAGAGCACCCTGATAGTGTTCAACTTAACCATTGGAGCAAAGTTCTCCTCATAGTATACTCCATAGGTTTGCATAGATCCCCTTGACACCAGCCTGGCCTTATACCTTTCAACTGTTCCATCTGCTCTGTACTTAATAGTAAACACCCACTTGCAACTTACAGTTGTTTGCCCTTTAGGTAAACTCACCAGCTCCTAAATCTTGTTTTTCTCAAGGGCCTCCATCTTCTCTATCACAACCTTCCTCCACTTTTCATCCTCTAATGCCTCATTTACCGTTGTTGGAACCTTCACAGCTGAGAGATTAGTGGTGAATGCCAAAAAATCATCTGCCAACTTATCATAAGCCACATACTTAGCAATAGGATGCAATGTATAGGATCTAACACCCTTCCTTAGTGCAATAGGTAAATGTAAATCATCATGCCCTGATTTAGGCTCATCAAAAGATAGTTCTTCCTTACCTCGTGATTGTGAATCACTAATTTCTTCTGGTTGGGATGATTGCTCATGTAGATCATTAGGTTTCCTTCCACTTTGATAGTTGTTATAGTTGTATAACAGTTGTAACATTCCATATGTGTTTGATTGTATATATTTGGTAGCTTAGGATACTTACCTAGTATAGTTGATTTAGTTTTCTATCTTAGATTCTCTATTGTGTATAAATTCATGTATTGTTATCATAGTAAATACAAGTTGATTATTCATTCCTAGTGTCCAATAACATGGTATCAAAGCCAAAATTGGGTGATTAGGGTTCGAATTTGGGAATAATCAATTTGGGGAATTTGCTTGTAATTAGGCAGATTAAGATTAGGGTTTCAATTTGGGGAAAACATCTTAGAGTGGGAGTTGGTCGACACCTCCGGTCTAGAAGGACTCAAACACTGACGATCTGCAAAATCTTAGACTCCGGCAAGCAACAACCACTTGCGTGAGGCTTACGCGCCACCCAAAGTTTCTGCCAGTCGTCCCTCTTGTAGGCGCGTGACGGCTCGTGACGGCGCGTGTGACGGTGCTTTCAGCTGTTATTTTCTTCGACAACCTCGTGGGCATCTATACGACACAGATTCGTGCTTGGTTTGGTACTTTTCTTAACTGATTTTTCCTTGGGTGATTGTCTTCTCGGTTTTCTGTTATTGTTTGCTAGAATTTGTGATTTTTTGGAGCATATTGGATTGTTGGTTTGTTGTGGGTGGTTTGTGATTGCTGGTTGTTGATTGGTTGTCTTAATTTTTGATTGGTTACTTTCTTTGATTGAAGTCTCTACTGTTTACATCATGGGTGATAGTAAATTTGGTTCCGATGATCTCTAAAATCATTGATCATATGCTTTGTGGGCTGTCCAATTATATGGACTGGAGAAAATCTATTAGGTTATATTTGAGGAGTATAGATAATGATGATCATATGATTGAGGACCCTCCTGAGAATGATACAAAACAAAAATGGCTTCGGGAAGATGCTCAATTATTTTTACAAATCCAGAACCCTATTGATAGAGAGGTACTTGGCTTGATTAACCATTGTGAGCTTATCAAAGAATTAATGGATTACTTAGAGTTCTTGTATTCTGGGAAAGGGAATATTTCCCACATTTATGAGTTGTGTAAAGCCTTTTACCAGGCAGAGAAGCTAAGTCGCTTACGACTTATTTTATGGATTTCAAGAAGACCTATGAAGAATTGAACATGCTAATGCCTTTTAGCACTGATGTGAAGGTTCAATAGAAAGAACGAGAAAAAATGGTTATAATGAGTTTCCTTGCAGGTCTTTCCTCGGAATTTGAGACTACCAAGTCTTATATTCTTGCTAGTCCTAAGATCTCTTCTTTAAAGGATGTATTTCGTAGGGTACTTCGTACAGAGCATAGTCAACCAACTCAGGTTAGTGATGCTCAGTTTAGTGGTGCTCTCGTTAGTCAAAAGAATGATTTTGAGTCTGGAAGATCACAGTTTGGTAGTGGTAACAAAGGGGGATCAAACAATAATTCAGGTGGCATTGTGTGTCACTATTGTCGTAAGCCTGGGCACATGAAGCGTGATTGTAGGAAGCTTCTGAACAGAACTCAGAGAACTCCCTCTGTCCAGATTGCGTCCACCAATGATGCTTCTGACCAATCAGTTCTCATCCTGCAGATGAATTTGCCAAGTTCTCATTGTATCAAGAATCATTAAAGGTTTCATCTACTCTGGTCACGGTTATAGCTGACTCAGGTAAACCAAAGACATGCCTCCTTTCCTCATCCTCCAAATTCGTCATTGACTCTAGTGCAATAGATCATATGTCAGGTAATCCCAGTCTCTTTACTACTTATCAGTCAGAAACCCCTTTGAATGTGACTGTAGCAGATGGGTCACCATCCCGTGTTCTTGGGTCAGGCACAGTTATCCCAACCCCTCAGATTTCCTTGTCAGATGTTTTACATTTACCTGATTTTTCTTTCAACTTAATTTTTGTTAGCAAACTTACTCGTACACTTAATTGCTGTCTTATTCTTCCTAATTATGTTTTGTTTCATGATCTTACGACGAAGAAGATTATTGGTAAATGACATGAATCTGGAGGTTTATATATTCTTGACATTCCCAACTCTACTCATGTCGCTTATTCCAGTGTTGCATCCTAGTTTACTGCACATTGTCGCTTGGAGGTTTATATATTGACTGAGACAAGGAAATTGGGGGCCAAGCCATGTAGTGTTCCAATGATTCCTAATGTGCAACTGATAAAAGATGGTGAATTATTTGAAGATCCTGAGAAATATAGGAGATTGGTTGGGAAGTTGAACTATCTTACAGTGACTTGTCTAGATATAGCCTATTCTATTAGTGTTATGAGTCAGTTCATGTCATCTCCAACAATTTATCATTGGGCAGCCTTAAAACAAATTTTATGTTATTTGAAAAGAGCCCTTAGACGTGGTATATTGTATGCCAATCATGGTCACACTCATATTGAGGGGTTCTTAGATACAGATTGGGCAGACTCCAAGGTGGATAGAAGATCTATATCGGGCTATTGTGTCTTTGTTGGAGGAAATTTGGTCTCGTGGAGGAGCAAGAAACAAAATGTTGTGTCACGCTCTAGTGTAGAGTTTGAATATAGAGCTATGATACAAGCTGTTTGTGAAATAATGTGGATATATCAGCTCTTTAACTGAAGGTCTTAAAACGTCAGTTCTAGCAAAGTTGTGGTGTGACAACCAAGCTGTGCTTCATATTGCATCCAATCCAGTGTTCCACGAACGAACTAAACACATTGAAATCGATTGTCATCTTGTCCGAGAAAAATTACAACAAGGTTTGATTTCCATAGGATATGTAAAGACTGAAGGACAGCTGGATGATATCTTCACAAAGGCGCTAAGTGGGTTCGAGTTGATTATCTTTGTAACAAGCTGGGCATGATTAATATCTATGCTCTAGCTTGAGGGGGAGTGTTACAGTTGTATAATAGTTATAACATTCCATATGTGTTTGATTGTATATATTTGGTAGCTTAGGATTCTTACCTAGTATAGTTGATCTAGTTTCCTATCTTAGATTCTTTATTGTGTATAAATTCATGTATTGTTATCATAGTAAATATAAGTTGATTATTCATTCCTAGTGTCCAATAACAATAGTCAATTCTCCGAGAATAACGTTGGAGACCCAACTTATTCAATCTCCCAAACGACATCACTAAGAATTCGTAATGATCATCATGGGTTCGGAATGCCGTCTTTGGAACATCTCCATCACGAACCCTAATCTGGTGATAACCAGATTTGAGGTCTAGCTTTGAAAAAATGATTGCACCGCCCAACTCATCCAACAACGCATAGATAGCTGGAATTGGAAATTTGTTCGATATCGTGATGTCATTTAGTGCTCAATAATCAAAACAGAACCTCCAACTCCTATCCTTTTTGCATACTAGTAGCACCAAACTTGAGAAGGGACTGATACTAGGGCTGTATTATTCCGGTAGCCAACATTTCTCCGACAAGCCTTTCAATCTTATTCTTTTGTGAATATGAATATTTG
>WYDK02000051.1:2123190-2136671 GCA_009867345.2 Toxicodendron radicans
AATTAATATTTTTTTTCATTATTCAATAGATATGAAGCTTTATATCTGTGTCAGTTTTACCCTTTACATATGAGAAACAAGCCATGTTTTCTATTGTATATGTGAAACCCTTTACTATTATGACCAGGCTTAATTACTTAGAAAATAAATTTGAAAAAATTGGATGATCCACCAATACTGGATATATATATAAGTCAACAAGGTCAGTCTTTAATAAGAAATAATTCTAACGACATATGATTCAAGTAATCTGGGTGTTGGAAGTTATAATTAATTTCAAAACAAGTGTCATCAGTTTGAATTTTGGACGTAATTAAACAACTCAAAAGTGGTAAATTAATTTATTATTGTTAGTTTAAATAATAATGGTGAACAGAGTCATAAGATTGAGTTGATGAAGAAAGACATGACATGACGAAACAAGTTGTTGGATTTTGAAGATAAATGAAACCCCACTTGAAGCTGTCAATTCCCTCTGTCATAAGTTAGGGCAGCCTTTCCAAACTTGAACAAAAACATCCTTAGATCCTTACAACATTATCTCTTCAAACTATATATTGTCTTCTCTTCAACTAAATATTTGGACCCTTTATTCTGGAATATCACTTTCTTTAATCTTCTTCTTCCCTTTACCCTTTAATTATCATCTTTCACATTTTTCTTTCTTACTTTTCTTTCCTTTTTTCTTCTACACACTTCATCATTAAATTCGAGTTCACATTGAACAACATAAAGAATTTTCTTCAATGAAAAAAGCTGTAAACTATTATAATCTGTAAAAGTAGTACTGAACCATACAATTACATACAGACCCTCTTCTTTAACTTGTATATATACATTACAACATGAACTGATTAATCATAAATTAACCATTGTTAATTGATCAATTAACCTTTGGTTCTAATGATGGTGATTGTGCCTCTTCCTTGAGTATGGATTCTTGTAAGGGCCACCACAGCTTTCCCAGAAAGGCCTGGACCATCAGCAGATACACATGGCCTACAGGCAAAATCCCCAACTGGGTGCCTCACTGGTCTCGTTGGCGGCATTAAAATTCTCTCATTAATATCGTTTAAAGTCATATCGCCTTCTGTTCCTCCCGGCTTCACCAGTGCAAATGGATACACTACTCTTGTTATAACTCTCTTCTTAATTCTCTTGTCATCAACACCAGCAAAAGAAGGAACTGTCGAAAATGAGGTGTCACCGTGATCAAAAAGGGACTTTGTTTTGACCGAGTCTTTGTAGGAGGAAGATGATGAGTCAAGAGCTTCAATGGGTGAATAAGTAGTCTCTTCTGGCGTTTTGATTTCTGGGATCATGTTGGCTTCCTCGTTACTCATTCCACTCATTGTGCTCATCAGTTCATCTACAACAAAAAGTAAAAAATAATTAAACAAAAAGTTGATGAACCAAATTCGGTCAACAGCACTACATGAAAAATTTATTATAAGATGTTCAAAATGATTTATATGTAGAAGAAATAATTAACGTAAGCATATGTTAAAAAAATTGTAAATAATATGTACCTGAAACTCCGTTAATGCTAGTTATCTGGCTCATGCAATTACTATAATTCTCAGACTGATGAAGGCCCCAGTTGCAGCTTGAGTTATTCCAGTATGACTGTTAAATTATTAAAACCCATGAGCCTTCATCATATTATATAAAAGATATTGGATGTATAAATTGAAATTGAGGAATTGCATGCGTACCATTTCAAAGTCCTGTGAGCCATTGGCTTCATCATCACTAAACAGAAGCAATTTTCTCCTTTTGGAACGCTCACTGAATTCGACCAATGCGTCTTCCAAATACCCAGTTGAGAAATCTGCAGAGTGATGAAGGGGAGAGAAGAATGAAGTAGCTTCATGATCCATCACTGCACTCACATTAATGTCCATGAAGTAAGTTATAAAAGAACAAGAACAGTAGAAAGAAAGAGAAATAAAATAAATAATAATAAAAGTAAATAGTAATAACCTAAAGTAGACATGTCTGCATTGAAAACTCCAAGGCTTTGAAGATCCCAACTAAGAGAATTAGAGGTAGCGAAAGCCATGGAGTGAACCTCACAGTCACTACTACTACAGATGTTGTGAGGAAGAAAGAAGGAAAATGGTTGTATTTATGTGGAAAAAGAAAAGAGAAATAGAAGTAGATTCAGTCAACGGCAAGAAGAGGGCAAAAGTTAAAAAAAAAAAAAAAGTTTCTTGGGATATGGAAAATTGGTGTCACTTATAAACAGAAAATGGATGTGGGGTTTGTTAAATGGGGGGCTAAATAATGGCAATAGAAATGATTTAATGTTTGGTGGTGTTGCATGAAAAGTAAGTTGTGAGAGAAAAACATGGTTAAACGACACAATTCAAATTTCAGCTTTTTCTTTTTCTTTTTCTTCCTTCACATTTTGTTACCAACAACCGTTGTTCCTTTTTACAACTTTTTCTTACCATTGTGGGGTCTTATTACTTATCCTCCACTTCTTTTTTATTTTTATTTATTTATTTATTTTTTTAAGTTTTTGTACCTTAAAAATAGTCTATCAAGAATTCTTTTATCTGTCAGAAATAATTCTCAAGTCATAGTAATCTTTAAGCCTATAAAGTTTGTCAAAACTTCTTCTCATGTGAAATCATCATATTCATGGATTCACTAAATGAAATATTAAATGAATGGGTACTTGTTATTTTAACTCTATTTCAATTTATTTATCTCATTTGACAATTTTGGAATAATTTTTTTTTTAATTTAAAATTAAATTAAATTTGGTATATTAGCTTTCCTTTCATATCAGGCTGGGCTGATGGGCCCACTTCTAGGCATGCTGGTGGTACATGTTGAAGAAAGTTGGAGAAGAAGAATTGTGTAAATGGGAAAGTGGGACCACTCCTTTTTTATGGGTTTTGAATGGTCCAAACTTTGTCACAATGTGTGATAAACAACATTGTTTTTTGTGTGGGGATTTTTTGATTGATGTTTAATCGGACGGCTGTGAAAAGGTTTTTGTGACGTGGCTTTTTGTGCCAATTTTGTATGGTTGATACGTAAATCTTACGGTGGAGATGAAGAATGGGCCGAGCTGAGATGGAAGTTTTTCAATATTTTTCCACCAAAGTCCAATCAAATATAATTTAAAAATAGGCCCATGGACAGCTGGATTACACCCTTACCAAAAAAAAGGGAAGTGGTTAACTTGTCATTCTTCTTCTATTGACAATTAAATTGGGTATTTGGTGAAGGCAAATAAATTATCTTTGCTTTAAATTAAATAATTACTCAAAACTATTAATATATGCTTAGGAAGGTGATAATTTAAGTTAGATAAAATTTGTTAAAAAAAATCATTATTTCAAAATATTAAGAATCTATGTCGTTTCAAACTCTTCAACTTACCATTGACTTTTTTAAGATAGAGGAATATCTCATCTATCACCTACTTTGGAACATAATATCAAGAAATGAGTTTTTATTTATTTATTTATTTATTTATTTATTTCTCATTGCTAGATCAAACTATTTAAATGTCCTCATAACCACAATCCAAATCACATGTTAAAAGTAAAAGCACCAAATTATTAGAATCCACAATTTTTGACGTGACAGAGTATGATAGACACTAGATACATTGAGCTTAGCAACTTGAATCCATAAAACAGGAAGGCTTCTTGAATTCATAAGAAAACATATCGAATCCACAACAAAAGCTTCCAAAGAAAAAATTATAAATTTTATATGATCAAAACTATGAATAATTTGATACATAACAAGTCTATTTATAGTAGGTTAACGTTAATACTACGAGGACAAGGAATTAGCATAAAATAAGAAATCCTAATATTATTTAAAAAAAAGAATCATAAAATAAAAAAAAAATTAACAAATTTAAAATAACTTGACTTTTAATTAAAATAGTAAAGCAACATAGACTCCTAATGAAAATAGAAATAATATTTTGAAAATAGGAAAGCTCTTGGACTTGTCTAAGTTGTCCTACATCAAACAACCATCATAAAAAAATTTGTCCTCTATTTTAGATCTCTGGAAGGTAAAACTTGGGCAAAAATTGCATCTTTGGTAGATTCTTAGACTTGAAATAATCAACATAAGCTATCTTTATCTTGGAAATCGGAGGACTTTTGTGGATCTTCGGCTTGTGATTACTCTTTTCTTTTGGTGAATACCTTTTTTAACGGTCTCGAGCCATTGGAATGGTAAGAAGAACGTTCCATGACAACTTCATTTTGCTTCCTTTGTTCATAAGATGCAAGGACAATTTTCTTTTGATCTTGATAAAATGTGTAAGTATTATCTCTTTGATGATATTCCACATCCAAGTCCTATTGCCAAGGTCTTCCAAGGAGAAAGTGACAAACATTTATCTTAACCACATCACAAATAATCTCATCCTTATAAATCTTTCCAATTGAAAAAGGAGTTACCTTCATCTTGACTTTTCCATCTTCAATAAGCCAACTGATGTCATAAGGAGTGTTGATACGAAAATTCGCACCAATCAGAAAAACCCGATTGACCTTGTCGGAACCAGATTGGATGGACGCATGATTACGGATAATCAACGAGAACAGATTAAAACAACAAATTAAATAGGAATAATTGTAATGCAAGAACACAAGAAGGGTTTTTAAAGATGTTCAACTTGTTAATTGGCAAGTCTACGTCCTCTCTGTTATTTTATTAATGTTAAGAATATAATAACAAGATGCCCAAGCTCTTCTCTCACAATTCGCTAATGGTGGAAAAAATGCCAGGCCAGGCCGGGTCGGGCGGGTTGGTGTTTAGGGTGGGGCGGGGAGGGTTGGGTTGGGCTCATCGACATGTGCGGGCCAGGTTAGGCCAGCACAGTCGGGTTACAGGGGCTGGTCGGGCAGGGTCGGGCCAACCTGTAATTTCTTTTTCTTTTGTGTTATTTTTTTTTTTAATTTTACTTTTCAAATATCAATTCAATTAGGTTAATTTTTTTAGTTAACACTTAACACTTAACATTTCAAATATTAATTCAATTTTAATACAATTAAATTGTAATATAAGAAAAATATATTTATTCATTTTTCAAAATACAAAAAACAAAATAAAAAAATAAAAAATTACAACAATTAGTGCTTCGTTAAAAACCCTACCAAGAAAAACCTAATTGGGACAAAAAACTTGGTAAGGAAAAAAGAGTGCAATAATTGACAATTAATTTACAAATTACAAAAATACAATTTACAAAACAACTAATTTGAGGGTTGACTAGGACCTCTCTCATCTGTATCATCTAAATTACAATATTGAAATGATTCTATTAAAGTTTTGTCGACAATCTCGTATTGATCACGCTAGCACGACCGTTCCCAATCGCGAAGACATGTGAGGACTTCAATCATTTTTGGTGAAAGTTTAGTCCTCATTTCTGACAAAATTCGTCCACTTGCACTAAAAGTTTGTTCAGGTGAGACGGTAGAAACAGGAACGGAGAACACATTGAGGGCAAGTCTAGATAGTACTGGGAAAATGAACTTTCTGGTTTTCCAATAACTCAAGACATCAAAGCTGTCAAACTCAATTGGATCTGTTGGTAGCACGTCAAGGGTTCCCAAATATTGATTAAACTCACTACTCTGTATGGAGGAGGAGGAGGAGGTTGTGCTTTTGGATTTGTTCTTCTTCTGCTTATAGTTAACCGCACTATAGGGGCGAAAAAAACAGTGTTAACCGAACCGATTCGATCTTTCTCTGAACGGAATCGGTTTAAGCAAATACCTGAACCGAAACCGGTCCAGATTGCTGCATAAACCGGTTGTTAACCGAACCGATCAAGCGGTTTGGTTAACCGGTTTTTTCAATTTTTTTAAATATAAAACATGTTTTATGCAGTGATAAAAATCAAATTAACATTACAATTACATATTCTTGTAAAACTTCAACAATTTTTAAATAAATTTGTTTACCATTATGATCTACATCCATTATTTTAAATCCTAATAAAGATTTATTTAATTGACATTCGTTATCAAAATAATGACTAGTCACACAAATATAATATTGTTTAGCTCTACCACTCCAAATATCGGTTGTTAGAGCCATACTAACATGACATCTATGTAAATTATTTTTTAATTATAATTTCATTTTCTTAAATACATTTATTAAATCATTCATAGTTGTAGTTTTAGAATAAGTTTTAAATTCCGATAATTGGTTTTTTAACAAAAATTTCAAAATATTTATCTTCAGCCATATTAATAGGTTGATTAATTGCAGCAATATATAAAACTAATTCTTTCTTATATACATAAGAATTATATCGCCAAGTAGTAACCATACTAATAATTCGAGTTTGATTAGTTTGTCTAAATCCTTGATTTATATGTTTATTTGCATGCCTTTTTAAAGTACTAGTTCCATTAGTAGTATCAACTCTATAAATATTACCACAATACTTACATTTTGCTTTCTTCACTTGAACTTCATTTTCTGTCTTGTAAAACTTTACGAAATGCGTCCAAACATCTAATTGGTGCATAGGCCTGTCGATTTTGGGATTGGCACTACAGTTGATACACTCTCTTTTACCGCATATGGACTTGGACGAGGAGGACGACGATGACGATTACGACCATGAGCTCCTCTAGAACCACTGGGAGTTGTACCATAAGGTGTGTCAAATTTTGAGAATGGGAAAGCGGAACTGTTTGAATCTACTACGTTTGTGGTAGGAATTTCAAGGGGAGAAGGAGAAGTTTCATCATCATCAAAAGTGATGGATGAACTACGAAAATATCTATTAGTTTTAGTTACAAAAAATATTGGATATAAAAATAATTAAAGAAGGAGAATTGGAATTTGGAAATGCAGTTTGCAGAAAGTAATGAAAATTAAAATGAGAACAAAATGATACCAAATTGACAATTGAGAATTTGAGATTTGAGAGATTTTTACAGCAAGAGCAAGAGCAAATGAAGAAAATGAGAGAAATTTGATGTGAGGAAATATAAGAAGTTTAGGTTATAGAAAAAAAATGGGAAGAGAAAATAACTAAAAAGACCCCTCCAATGGCTATAAAACGGCCATATTTTAAGGGTATAATTGGGGTTTTTGAAAAAAAAATGAAAAAAAGGTCAACCCGCCGAGCCCAACTGCTAACCTGGCGGGTTAACCATTGGCCCGGCGGGGGCTATGAACAATAATCCGACTAAGCCGTCAAGTTACCATATGGTAACCCGAACCGCTTGGCCTGACCCTCCCCAATACTGAACCAGGTTGAGCCCATTTTTTCACCATTGCAATTCGCTATAAACTGTTGAACATACCCGTTTCACTAGATTACAGAGGTATTTATAGTACTCTAATTATCATAGAGTTATGATAGGAATGATATTTCTAAGTTACATTAAATCGAAACTCTGGCAAAAGACAATTTAAATGAAATTAGACCTCTTGTCATGGAGTTGAACTAAAACTAGACTTCTTTATTTTATCTGATAAGCTATCCATTCCAATAATAGATGAGTCATGCATTATCCCGTGGCTTGAAACCATATAATCACTTTGAATTAATGTAGTTGTCATCACGCTACATTTGACCACTGCGGGCTTATCCTTTTGGCGAGCCGAGTTGAGTCACCTCGCAAAACAAGGAGTAGGATTCTTTTGTGATTCTAATTGCAATTTATCAATCACAACCTTGGAATGTAGTTCTCGTAACTCCCATTGTCAACAATTAGATAAAACTTATTTTCTTGATAGTTCACTGAGATTTGAAGATTTTAGGCCTTAAGCTCATCCTGTTGTTGGGGTAAGAAACAAGACACGTTCAATCATTAAGGACATTGGGACACCTTTGTCTCCATATACTATCTCTTATTGATCCTCATCGATCGTTGGAATCATCTCTACATGTTTTATGGTTTTCACCTTTCTTATAATTGATGAAATTAGCACTTTCGTGTTGAGGACACTGATTAGACTGATAACTTGTGTAACGAGTGACGACAATGGTAACCCTTGTCATGTCGAGGAGGATCATAAAGGTTGTTGGCATTAGATGTTAAATTAGATGAACCATTACTTTGTGTGAGACGAGAGTTTGGAAGCACTTTAGATATTTTTATAAGAGCCTTGCTTTTGTTCAACTCAGTTTCTAAAGAAGGATTAAAACCAACTGATTCTTGTTAAGATTTATTTCTAAATTATCTTCTAGTAGGTTGTGCTTCAACTCTTGATGTGGCTAATTGAATAACATCAATTTTTTTTATGAACTGGCTGCAGAAAACTTGATCTTGGATGCTAGTATGCAAACCCAAATAATCTAACTATTTGATGGAAATCTATCTCGGATAAAACAAATGCGAGACTGAAGGCATTGAAATTCAATTGCAAATTCAGATACAATTTTTGCTCCTTTTCAGCAATTATGATGATGATTGTATAAAGTCTGCTTGTAATCAGGAGAAAGAAATTGTTCCCTCATAATCCTCTTCATACGATACCTTGTTTGCACCTTTTTCTTTCTATAACGAGCTCGAGATAATTGAAGTTGATCCCAACAAGCGAAAACACCTTCCTTTTATTTGAAGCTACCAACTTCATACAATTCTATCATTTTCAACATCAAACCATTCAAATTATTTCCCTATGGCACTTTCCCAATTAGAAAATTCTTTAATGTCAATTTGCCCATTGAAAGATGGAAACTCAACTTGAACATCGTTGTCATGCTGTCGACTATCTCTATTACTTCCGGGATGGCTCTGCATTTTTAGTTCCTCCTCAGATGAATCTTGTTGAACATCTCTACTGCTTTCCACATGCCTAGCATTAGTTCTATTATTCCTTAAATGGCTAGCACTCCTAGCATCATTAGTTTCTTGACCATCTCGAACAATGTCAAGAGCGTTCTATAAATTGATCATCAATATCTCCGAATATTGAACATGAGTTTCTAATTTCCCAAACCGTTTTGAGGTAACATCTTGAGTATCATTATGGATCTAAATTTCTTCTTCCATCCTGTGAATTTTCAGATTTAGTATGTGACGGTAATGCTTGATTTACTAGTTCTAGTGACAAAAACAACTAGAAATTTGTTAGATCCGCAGGTTTTGAAACTATGACACTCAATGATGTTGGAGAAGCACAAATTTGTGGAGGTAAGGTAGTTGTATGAGATTTTTTTTGTCCTTTTTTTTTTTTTTGGATTCTCTTCCTTTCTTTTTTATTTATTTTTGAAAGGGAAGGTGTTTGTGAAGTTTGATTGAGGTATTTGTATGTGTTTAGGATTCGAAGGTAGTGAACTAGCACAACATGAATGCTTTGATACCAATTGATATTGTTAGAATTCTAGAGAGAAAGATAAATAATGAAATTATATATTCAAGTGTATGTGATTTTCAATATACACGAACTCTCTATTTATTCATTTTTTTTATACTAGAATCATGCTAATGCATTATGTTAATGGATAAAATCAAGTTTTGCTTGATTCAAGTAATGATTAGAATCAAGCTTTGTTTGGTTGAAGTAATGAGCTTGATTAAAGCCATTTGATCAATGGCTAAAATCAAAGATCAAAGCTTTGCTTGATTTTTGCTAACAGGCATAATCATGTAATACCTTGAATCCACAAAATGAGAAAGCTTATTAAATCCATAAGAAAACACGTTGAATCCACGACAAAAGCTTCCAAAAAGGAAAATTTATAAATTTTATTGATAAAACTATAAATAACTTGAAACATAACAAACCTATTTATAACAAGCTATCGGTAGTACTACTACTACAAGGGAAAGGAATTACCATATAATAAATAATTCTAATATTACTAAAATAATGAATTATAAAATAAAATAAAAAGCTTAAATAATTCCTAAAATAACTAGACTCTTAAATAAAATAGGAAAACAACTTAGGCCCCTAATTAAAATAATCTTTGAAAATAGGAAAAAATAATAAAAAATTCCAAGTTCCTACATCGTTCTTGTTTAGGAATAACAAAATTGGTAATATGTTGGTTTGCAATGGTTCTAATTTGTTTTGGTTACCTTGTACTCAACCAATAACTCAAACTTGTAATATATTAATAAAAAATAAATTCCACCATGTCCATGTCTTTTAAAAACCCTATTCTTTATTTTGTTATCTACAACTACCATCGTAATAGAATAAAAATAACTCATTACTCTCCCTTAAGATTGGAATTAGCATTTGTTGAATATATTATTTGTCACATTATGAACTCGTGTGAGCACAATCGCTGATGTGCTCACAATTCAATCAAACTTTATTTAGTTTTTATCTGTTTTCATTATGTGCCCACATCGCGTTATATTACCATATTTCGTTAAGATATTTAACTCTTTATCGGATTTGATTTTAATTTGTTTCATGTGTTAATTGTTTTCCTCTTTTTATTATTTAATTGACTTATTTCTAATGTACTTTTTGGGACCACTTTATAAGTGTCTTTATCTCATTTGAGTGACCCAATTTATTTAATATAGATATTATTTGTTTTTGTCTACTTGTGATATAATACTGATTATCTTTCAGGATTGTTTGAGACCACTTACATGTGTTATTTTCTCATAGAGTGGTGCAGAAAAATTGTTTCATTTTTCAGTTTCTCTTTCCGCTTTTTGTTGGTGTACAATGAATATTTGTAAAAGAAAAAAACTTTTTCTCTTTTTTTGTCTGCCTACATGACAGTTTTGTCTTTAGTTAAAAGAACTTCTTTTATCATCTTCTCCATTTGCTCTCAATGAAATGAGCCAGACCATTTTTATCTTTGTTGAGCTCTGATTTCAAAGAGTTATTTCTTAGGTTTCGTTCAAGTATCATTTAGATGTAATTAAATAAATCATTATCTTGTTCATCCTTTGTTTATGATTCATATATGTGCTACGAATGTGAGCACATTTTTTTCAGTTTTGTTCACTGAAATTTGAGGTTGGAATGCTGTTCCGTTTGTTGAAGACCGAAGTGTGACTTCGACATCTGATGTTTGGGAGGAACTCAGGCTGACCGTGAGTGTTTCAAGGTGAAGCTAGCTATAGAAGAACGATGTGCAATCAGAGTATGAAGATTGAAGCGTTATGACAAAATGAAGTTTTTTTATAACTGATGCTTATCTTTGACTATGTAATTGTACCATGAATGTTTTCTATAGTGGAACATTTTCATCTAGACCAGGTCCCATGAATGTAGGCTTCGGCCGAATCATGTAAATCACTTGTATTTTTTACTTTTTATGCTTAGATGTTGATAACCATTTGCACTTAAAGAACTCAATGAACTCTAATTTTTAACTTGGTAAAAATTCTCACTAAACTTTCATTTCTGCTGTGCTTTAATCAAATGGGTAAACGAACATGATTCAAAATTACCGTGTTAACGTGTAAAAGGACCTAACAGTAGTCAAATAAACTCTTAGTGTTGTATTTTAAATTGAGATTTTTTGTTATTATTTATATAATTTCTTTGTGTTAGACGACAGAAGCAAGGTCAATTTATCACATTAATATTTTTAAATAAATTAAATTATTAGAAAAAATAATTTCCAATCCCATAGACAACGATAAAAAAAGGGTTTTAGAGACTTATTTATAAAAAAAATGTAGAGTTCCTATTATATCATTTTGACCTGTTTGTTTTGAGTTTTCGAAATGCTAACCTTGATCTTCTTTTGATGGTGTCTCCTAGCAACCATTTCCTTTATGATCAAAATATAAAATAAAAGAGCAAAAGCAAGTGAGAAAGGGATATAATTGGGATGGTGTGTAAGATATATATGTCTAATTATTGTAAGATTTACCTATGCTGCTATGCATCCATATGTAATAAGCAGGAAAATAGACCAGATGAATTTGAGATTATTAGGTGTAAAGTAGGCTAGTCAAATAAGTTTAACATGATCGAAATGTTTAATATGATGATATAAATGTAGAAATGTGAAAGACATAGAAAAGAGACAACATATATATGAAGTTCCATATGGTTACAAGTACATCCGAAAGAAAAAGTTAATTTCCAAAGACATAAATAAGACAATTTTTGGAGACATCAAAATAACAATAAACCTATTTTTGTGAATAGTGAAATAGATTAACAATAAACCTTAATTAGTAAACAATAAATTGAGTGGATAGTAACTCATGAATAGTGAAACCACAATCAATGAACAGTGGAAAGGACAAACAATAAAACCCTTGTTCATAAATAGTAAAACAAGTGACAGTCGATTAATAGCAATGCAGATGAATAGATAGTAATTGTGACAATGATTAATGAGTAGTCAAATCGTAATTCAGTGAACACCAAAATATGTGAACAATAATTGGTGAATAATGAAACCCTAATTCAGAAAATAATAAATATGGGTGAACAATAATTGGTTGATAGTAATAAGTGAATAGTGTTCATAAGCAATATGATGAACAATTATTATTGGAAAATATTGTTCACAATGAACAGTATCAAATAATGCCTACATGAGTATTGAAAAATCAATAGTAATTGACAATAATATATATCATGATAATACCTAATAAACACTATTTCAGATGCAACTCAATGAAGATAAGAGAATTTATGGTTTGGATTGAAAATTACAACTAGGGTTTCGAAAATCTCGCAAATATGTTTTTAAGGTCTAAGTTTTTGTGGAGAAAATTTGATAAATTAATAGTATTATCAAAAATTTATAATTTAGGATAAAAATGATAATTAATAATAATAGAAAATATTATCACTTACTTATGTAAGATAGTAATTAAAAAATTAAATAATAATTATGCATAAATATTGTGATAATGCAATACTTAAATGATAAAATATAATGATGCAAATATGTTGAAATTGCAATTTCGTAGTTGATGAGTTTTAGTATATGGGAAGTTAGGTTAGGTAAACGAATATAGACTTGACAATAGTTTAATAAGTTTGGAACCCTTTATTAGTCAACATAAGGCTGGCCCATTGAATATTTTATATAATATGAACCTTACCTAAGTTTTTGGGTCTTCCAAACCTAGACCTGGCCGAACGGGGGATCGGACTTGGGCCAAGGACCAGTCCTATTTGGGCCCGATTTTCTTATAGGAGGGTTTGTTTGGTCCCTGACCCAAGACTAGGACCTCTAGGATCGGTCTCTACCAGTCTTGGGCCTGGTCTTAGCGGGCCTGAAACAATTTCAATTCACCCTTTATTTTTATATATTTTGGGGGGTTTTGGATATTTGCCAGACAATTTTTAATTAAATTATTAATTAACAAAAATAATAATTATATTATATAATTTAATCAATTAATCAATTCTATAATCAGTTAATCAATTACAATCCATTAATAAATTATTTAATTATAATCAATTAATCAATTCTTAATCTAATCAATTAATCAATTCTAATCAATTAATTAATTTTCATCAATTAATAAATTCTCATTCTAATCAATTAATCAATTACAATCAATTAATCAATT
>WYDK02000051.1:2210886-2228948 GCA_009867345.2 Toxicodendron radicans
AAATAACTTACCCATCAATTTACCCTCCAAACCAAACATATAAATATAACATACCCACTCCCAACCAAACACATTTCAAGTAATACAATATTCTCATATCAAGGTAATCTATCTTTCCAGTAATCTTATTACCTAGGTAATAAAATATTATATGAACCAAACGATCCCATAATAGTTTGAACATTTTTTTTCTTTTTGATGACAGAAACATGATTCACCATAGAAGTATATAAGTTTTATTTGCATCAAGTGATTCACCATTACCCAGCCAATTCTAATTTTGTAAACATCTTTGGTGACCCAGTCCTAGTTACTTGTTGATTCTTTAATACCTTCCTTCTTCAAATTATCAGGGCTGCTAAAAGAGTTTTGGATAGTAGGAATCCGGCCAGCAAAGAGAGCCAACATTCAAGCTAGCTCTCGTCAAGGTAACTTTTGGAGTTCCATGTTGTTGTTTTTGGCAATTGGTATTTTTATACTGATTAGTTAAATTTATGCATTTTGCTCTCTAGACACTATGCTTGATAGATTCAATTTCTATTTATTCAGTCACGTAGTGATGTTTATGTAGTGCATTCAGTATTCTGATGAGTAAATTATGACCTTGTAGTGTTGGACTTTACCATGCAGATTGTAAAAACATGCCTGGAGAATGATTTTTTCTAGGCTGTAGTTGTTTTCTCCTTGCAATATATTCTAGTACGTCATGAGTATTGGAAATACAAGGTGAAGAATGTCTGCTGGAAAGTAACATTGAAGGTATGGTGTATTTTATCATCTGCTGCATTTTACATCTCAAATATGTTTTATTTCAACTCTGAAACATGCTTGTGAATTGACAAGATTACAGTAATGGCAATTTTGACTTTTGAATTTTTGATGCAATGGTCAAATTCAAGCCTTTTAGACTACTACCAATAAATTGAGAACGCTAGCTCTAGCTTTCAATCCTGATGGTAAAAGGTATAGCTTTCATTGTTGCAGTTAATTATTCTTTTCAAATTGGTATGGAAAGGCCTCTAAACTTCAGACTTCTGTCAAGTCTCCCTTTTATCTTATGTGACTCTTGAAGCTTAAATGCTGATTGTGATGTTTTTTCTAGTGTGTGTAAGGTATATCCTTTGTAAAGCTAACATGGTTGTCAATGATATGTGTATAGATTAAGTTAAACGATTAGTGTTTCAAATAAAAGCTCAGAATCGTGTGTTAAGAAGGGAGTCTTTGGGTTTTGGTTTAATTTAAAATTGTTATGGCCATAGATTACTGTTGGCTGCGTTTGGTCAGGCCTCTAGAAAGATTACTCCCGTAATCTTTTTTTTTTATTTTTTAGATTCCAATGTTTAGTTTAGGAGTAATAAAATTTAACGGTAATCATTCAATCTAAATAGTCTTTACTGTTGGTAATATAGGGATAATCAGATTACTATCTCCAAGGGTGTTATTAAAAGGTACCGGAGTAATCTTAAATTTATACATATGTTGCCCTTAAATAATTTCATTTCGGACACATTTGCCCTCTTTTATTCATCTAATTACATTTTACCCAAAATTAACAAAAAGACTCTTTTGACCCATAATCAAATTTTATGAAACAAAAATGCCCCTACAGTTTGAATAAACTACTAGTATATTATCTCATTTTCGTGAAACCCTAAACCACCTTTTCCTTTTCTTCTCTTCGACCACAATATCAATGACGCCAAACCTATCTTCCTTCTCCAACCAACATGAATCAAACAGCAACAGGTAACCCCTTTCATAAACATATTTGAATCAATTTTGTTTTAGGGTTCTTAAATCTGACTGAAAGCATCAAAATTTTGTTTCTTCACAACTCTCCTACAATTCACTTCATTATATAAACATCGGTGTATTTGTTTGTGCGCTAGCATCAAAGTTATGTTTTCGAACTACTGTGTACAAGTTTAATTTATGTTTTGAGTAGTTCTCTTCAACATTTTCTGGGAATCCCATGTATGTAATGTTCCTGGTTTGTTGGGTTGGTGTTGGTTTTGATAATTTTTATTTTTTATTTTTACATTTTAGTTCTATATTATTCTTCTGAGTAGTCTTCTGATTCTTCTATTATCTTCCTTTTGATTTTTTCGTGGTGTTGTGTTCTCAAACTATGTGCTTTTACAGAAGCTGCAGCATATGGCGATGATGAGAATGAGGTTGGTTCACTGTTTGTATGTAATTTAATTGTCTTCCTATTTTAAAATAGTTGCTAAATAAATTGAACCATACATTTTTCAGTCTCTATATGTGAAGGCTCAAAAAGCATTATAGTGCCCTTGCATAGTTGACTTACAAAATGGCCCATATGGGGAACAGTTCTTAGAGGCTTTTCTTTGCTTCCTCAAAAGTACTTATGAGGAAAAGGTAATTATGATGAAATATAGATGATTAGGATCTTGTATTGCCACCCTAATGAGCTATTCTTTTGATATCTCTTTGATATTCAAGCTTTAAGTGTGAATTAGATTGATATGAAAGGATGAAATGAGAATCTAA
This sequence comes from Toxicodendron radicans, assembly GCA_009867345.2. Classification (NCBI taxonomy): domain Eukaryota; kingdom Viridiplantae; phylum Streptophyta; class Magnoliopsida; order Sapindales; family Anacardiaceae; genus Toxicodendron; species Toxicodendron radicans. The sequence continues at coordinate 2,213,401 of WYDK02000051.1, forward strand.
AACCTATACTATGTTGTTTCAGCATGAGGTTGTCATTGTCATATACCTCTTTTCCAAGAAGCCTTAGACTTAGCATATGTTGCCCATCTTTATGACATACTCTAGTTGGCAATGTTTTGCTTATGGCATTGTTTAGCAAAAACACAAAAGACAGAATGAACTTGGAGTATTTCCTTACTAACTAAGAACCATTTTTACTTGGAATATTTCGTTATTTTTACATCCTCTAAGTCACCATATTAGACACCAATGTTTTTTCTTGTTTATTGGTCTTGACACTTGTACCACACTATCATACTGAACGTTTTTAATATAGCTGAAAGAAATAAAAAAAATTGGGTGAGATGATCCACAATATGCAACTTGTGACTCTTCTATCCATAATACACTATTCTGAATTATTTGTACAACTATAGAAACCTTGGAGGTCAATCATGTTGTGTATATTCAATTCGTGTTTATTTTCTATTTGCCGCCATGAGTAAGTGTTGCTCTCCTTTCTAATACGAGTGCATTTTCTAACAGAAACTATATGTCATAGGTACATTTGAACTGATGGAAATTGAAGGATTATACCTTGCTATAGAGGAGAATGGGTGATGTATGTGATAGGGACATTACTAAGTAGCATGGAGTCGTAAAGCAAGGGCGAAATCCACTTCATATTCCGATAGGGCCGATTACAAGAAGTCGAGTGAATAAGATGCAACAAGCTTTAAATGGCTTAGTTAAGGAGCTCGGAAACAAAACTAAATTGCTAGAGACCGATTGGGTGATGGAAGCGACTACAAGGGAGGTTTACTTGATTGTAGCCCAAGTCCAAGAGGAGGGAGCATGATGTCTAAGCCTAAAAGCAAGGCCCAAAAGTTTTAAATGAGCATATCAACTTAAAACGAGAGGAGTTATGGGGCCTGTAAGATATCAACGAAAAGCTTGTTTCGCCTGACAACCTGGCAATCAGCTTGATTACCGATAGTTTTCAAGGTCAAATCCACCGTTTTAGCGTATTTTCGGGGCCGTTTAAGTTTTCTGTGTGTTTTTTTTTTCTATTTCATTTAGAGTTTTCTTCTTTTAATTAATTGGGAATTTGTTTCCTTTTGTTATTAGGATTATTATTAGGGGTGGTTGTCATCCTATATAAACTTATTATTTGTTTTACATCATTAGATAATAAAAATATTTAGATTGCTTGTTTATGCAACTTTTCCTTCAAGATTTCATCTTGGATTGTCAAGAACTTATCAAGAATCTATCTTGTAGCATTCTAAACCTATACTGAGGTTCAAATGATTGATTCGTTTTGGGTCGTGGTTCATTAGAAATTGATTCATACTAGGCATATTCTGTTCTTGAACATTGGGTCTCTTCAAGTGTAGACGGGGTTCGTGTCAGTATGTATCAAACTTTGTTTAATTAATTTAGTTTCAGTGATGTTGAATGTACGTATATTTTAAAACTTGTATTGTTGTTCAATTTTGTTTAATATGAGCAACAATAATGTATATATATATGTATCATTCAATAAATTAATTGAGAGATTGTTGAATGTCTAAATTTATTGTTGAACTGTGATAATTGTTGTTGGTTGAGGAATATTATAAATAATTTCATTGCACTATTCCATAATTAATTGGTAATAATCAGGAAAATAAACTAATGAAAAAAGATTTAATAAAAAATTCTTGATAGTTTTAAGACTGTCGAGGGTGAAAAATTACTATTAATAAAATTTTGTTATTATTATTACCAATTTTTTTTTTTTTTTTTGCTAAAAACTCTTGACAATTCTAGAACTGTCAAAAATTTGGTTAAAATTAGGCCAAATTCTTGACGATTTTGAACTATCAACAATCTGTCACGAGATTCTTGACAGTTTGAAAACTATCACAACTTTTCTTGACTAGGGCTTCCACAACAATTCAAAAACTGTGAAGGAACACCTTTCTTGAGAGTTATTAACTATCAAGAAAGACATTTTTTTTTTTTTGTAGTGTTTTATTGAGGCCAAGAACAAATTCGATTAGGAAATAGATGAAAATGGCCTGAAGAATAAGTTTATGGTTATTAAAAGTTTAAGATTTAACATAATTAATTCTTATAATTATGAATTGATTATGTATTACTGTAATTAGGCCATGTACTAATGCTTACACATTAATTAGATGATCTTTGATGAAAATATCTACGGGCATGAATGTGAATGCATGATTGATGTTATGACATGGCGTGAAGATGCAATGTAATATATGTTTTAAGATAATTAATAAATGTGAGCAAGATGTAATGTAATTGGATTGATGATCTATAGATCAATCAAAAGTATTAAGCTCACTAAAATATTTATTTACATGCCATAAGATGTTAGAGATGCATATAGATATGATGGAAAACACGTAAGCATATCCTCATATATCGGTTAAGGGAAGATGAATATATGCTTTAGTTGCTAAATAACACGTAAGCATGCCTCTAGATGATATGACCTCTAGAAGAATTTGAGGCTAGATGATATGAAGTGCTTAAGACACTAAAAAAGTCCAATCAGCTAGATGTTAGATGATTCATATGCATTCAGTTGCATTACATGAGTTATGATGTTATTTACATTATGAGATGATTTGTACTCATGTTAAATGATATTTAGATGTTATGTCTTGACATATGATGTGTGTGTACTATGTTTACGTACTTGTTTGTATGTGTACACTTGATGTTTTTATATGGCCATGGGATAAAATGATGAAAAGTATATGAGTTAGTAAGGAAAAATTAAGCATACCTATATGTAAAAGACATGTGGTGTGTAAACGAATATGTTTAATTGAATGTCAAATAGCACACCTATAATTAAATGGATCCTTCCTTACTAAGCGATTAGCACGTAACCTTTTATTGTTGATTGCTTTATAGGTAAACCGAAAACGAAGGATGTTGGACACAGTAGGGCTACATGTGAGGGAGATGATTTGTTGTCATCCTGACTTTTTATCTTGATGTAAATAATGTAAATGATAAATGCTTGTGAAACACCTATTGAAGCTTCCACCCTATAAATATGCTTTGATTGATTAATTTCTAGATAAATTCTTAAAGTTTTTGATAGTATAAGTTTTGATCCTGCGGGACATCTTATATCAATGTTTGGGATATTATTATTATTATTATTATCCTTGCAGAGGTTTTCTAACTGGAGGGATATTCAGACATGAATCTTCTGGATTCTCATTGAGGGATATTAGAGGATACCTGACGGGAGAAGGGTTTTACAATTTCAATGAGACATTCGCACTAATAGCCAAACTTGAGTCGATCAGATTGTTATTGGTTGCAGCTTGATGTTTAAAGATCAAATTGTTTCAAATAGATTTGAAAAGTGCTTTTCTAAATGGAATGTTAATGGAAGAATTTTATGTGGAGCAACCAGCTGGATTTCAAGATCCACAAAAACTGACCATGTGTACAAGTTGAAGAAGACACTCTATGGATTGAAACAGGCCCCACGTGCTTGTGAAGAGGATAACGAAATACATATAAGATGACATGAAAAGCCCTTCAGGAAGATGTTTTTACCTTGGTAACAATTTGGTTACATGGTATAACAAGAAGCAAAACTCAATCTCCTTATCCAATGCTGAAGCAGAATGCATTGCAACAACATTTCAAAAAATCACAACAACATTTCAAAGTTGTTGCAGTCTGCCATTAACATTTCAAAAAATCATGTTCAACACCCATAAACTAAGCACATAGACATTAGGCATCACTTCCTTTGAGATTTAGTTAAGGATAAGATCATTTCACTTTCACATGTGAGCATAAATTCTCAACTGGCATATCTATTCACAAAAGCTTTAGATTTTCAATTTTTTGTTAACTTGAGGAAGTCCATTTGACTACTTCAACTTGAATAATTTGTTATTTTCCTTGTTTAATCATGAGAAAGTTTCTTTCATTTTAATTTTGCAAGTATGTTATCTATGTTGATGCATTGCTAATTGTTTGTCTCTTGCATAAGTGTATATGTTATGAGGAATTTGTCTTTACTATTTTGACTCTTGAAGTAATATGACCTTGGTTGCTCTTGAGTTTCACTTTGAAATCTTATCACCTTGCGAAAGAGCTAAGGTTGTCCGGAGAAACAACTCGCACCCGCCAACGCACTTGAACGGTTGCCTATCTCAAAAATCTGAACATGCACCAACATGTCAACTTTCAATCGACACCATTCGTGAGTCATTCGATTCACTACAGCTCATGGAAAAAATTATAACGCTAATGTATTGTAAAAACATTCGTGAAAACACGCATTGCACTTTAACTGATAGGGGATTTTTCATACTAGTTGAAAATTAAAAGCAGAGGTACCTAAACGATCCTAAGACATGCAACAACATGTAGGATTTGACCTCATATCAAAATTCATTCTAGAATGAAAATGGGAGTGATTTTACGACAATGGTTTGTAGGCTGTCCAGAATTGATTTGTTGTGCGATTTCGCATAGCAAATTACGTATTTTGACTAAGACAACAAACACTCATCAAGGCTACATGTGGGAACACATAGCCAAATAAATTCGGCCAGGTACCCCATGCATAGCCACCAGAAATGCCATGTAAAACAGCCGAAAAACGCGTTGTTGTCTCGCAACGACAACCCTCAAGGTCGTGTGCAACTGCACACAGCCATGCCCCAGGCCATTCGCGACATGTGCCGACATGAACGGCGACACCCCTTCACCATTTCAATCCAGTCACCGATTTTATCACAATATCAAATCGAAATACCCATTGAGCAGTAGCGAATCCAACCAAAACAACCACAATTCAGTTTTTAATTAAATTAATCAAATCACAAATTAATTCAACAAAAACTCAATCAATCATTCTTCAAATCATGCAAAATAGTATAATCAATTGTAAGAGGCTCTGATACCACTGTAGGTTATTGAATCGTTAATAAACGCAGCGGAAATTTAAAAATTTTAATTCAATAACCAAGACCCATGATCCTTACAATGTGATCATACTAATTTTCCATGGTATATTAAAATAGAAGTTAAAATTTTAAATTAATATACCTTCGTAGGCGACTCCTTCAATTAAGAACGATGAAATTTCGCTTCAATCCAAGTATATGAATGAACACACGGTGATCCACACGAAAGCAGCACTAAAAACCCACACTTTAATTGCTAGATTAAATGTGAGGGGATTAAGAATAAAAAAAAGAAAATATTTCCTTTTTCTAGAACAAGGGTGGCGTGTGGGAGAGAAAAATAGAGACTAGGGTTTTTCTTTTCTTAAAGGTCAAGTAATATCTCATTTGGTCACACTTATATAGTGTAGCCAGAAAACCCCAATCTTTACAAAGTAGGCCCAATCCTTGTAACCAAACACCCTCCTTATGATATTTTAAATATCATTATCATTAGTTTATTAAATCAATTAATATAATTATATACATTAAATATAAATTATATTAACATTAACAAAAATAATAATTTGACTCAATTTAAATATATCAACCCAATATATTTAAATATTTTAATCTCATCAATTTAATTTCATAATTAAAATTTGGCAACCACCTCAACAAATTGAATTGCATTGTGAGATTACTAAAATACTATTTTTCATCATAATGACGAAAATACTATTTTCTTGATATGATTCTCAAATTGTCTTCTATATGTATGATCTATAAGCTCCTCATTATCGGTAATGTATTGTACCACGATTATTACCCATTTAATCATATCACCATAAGTTGAACCCTTTCAATATCATGCAAGTAGTTGTCTTATCCGAAACATGTGCTATTCGTGTAAATTATTTTATGTATAGATATTTAACAGCCTTATTAGGAATGTTATGAAAAGTCATCAGGTTATTAAAATAATAAGGCAAGAGTCATCTTAAATAGAATATCAAAAACTAAGGATACTGAGCAACATTATTCGGGAATTGGGATCTTCCACTGTAGAGTATACATTCCAACACATTCGACAAAGAGAAAATAATACTTATTGAATATCTAGTTTCTATATTCCATTAGAATAATAAATTCCAACTTTCAAGAGTAATTAAATAATGCCTTCAATTTTTTTTTTAATAATTCCTTGTAGAATGTGGCCACCTAATACCTAACACCAGAATTAAAAAATAATAATAATGAAAATGTAATTGCTGAAGTTCAGGTCAGGTGTCTTGTTGACATTCTGTAGAATTTTTTTCATGTTAAATTTCACTGCCATTTATCTTAATATAGATTCTTGTATTTATGTAATATCTTGACTCTTTTTTTTATTTTTTTTAAATCTCCTTTACTATAACAAGTTAATATTGCATATGAGGTGTGTTTTGGCTAGAAATTTTCGTTGAATAATTTAAAGGCAGATGGATGCTGGGCAGCAAGGATATCCAACATTTGTTCGTTAAGATAATTAATTATATAAAGAAACTCGTGTCAGTAATTTGGCAGTGTTGTCTTGCTTGTTGTCTTTTCTTATCTCTTTGCGGAATAATCAGTCCGTGACTTAAGAAAATGTAAATAGTCTTCTACGTTTAAATTTTCAATTGTACTTCGCTGCGTAGATTTGAAAGGATTTTTTTAATCTTTTCTTCTCAATAAAGGTAAGTGGGTTCGGATACCTGTAATTTTTTTAAGAACCGAAACCGTTCCATTTCGGATACCTGGTAAATTTCAAGGAAATACATAAAAAACAAAAGCTTAAACCAAAACAATTTTCCAATTTGTGCAACAAAAAAAACAGTATCCATAAATTTTATGGACCCAAAGCACATAGATTCTACTATAATATTGATACTCATCCTTCTGAAAATTTGAGAACTACCATAGTGATTGAATGCAAGAGCATAATAATGGTAGGTAACATCCCAGAATAGCATGAATTAGAATATCTAGACTATTTATGTAGTAAAGAACTAATAATATTAAGATATGAACTCGATATTATCTGCTATTATTTCAGTCAGGCAAGAAACTATGCATTCATGTATTCTTCATACCAAACATGGTGCATTTTCCTTTTACAGAATTCAGGTTTGCATAGGCTTCCTCCAAGAATTGACAACTTGCTAATGTAAAACTTTAAATTAATGTTAGATAGCATGTCTTTTGTCCCTCCCTTGCAAATAATATGGTTCTTTGGCAAAATAAACAATGAACAAGGCAAATAAAAGATGAAATAACAAAGCTGAATTGCACGAAATATGAACAAAAGCAAATAAAATAGTGATTTTAGTATCAAATCAAATCAATTGAAAACCCTAAATCAAATCAATCCTTAAAATTAAACTTGATCTGCATGAAATTTCTAAGTCAAATAAATTGAAAACCCTAAATCAAAGAATTTGAAAACGCTAAAGTAGGAAATACCTTCGCTAGAGTAAATTGATTGGCGATCGAAGATTGGAAAGCCGAAGATTCGAAGAAAATGGAGAAGGAAGTCAGATTCAATTAAGATTTGAAGAAAATGGAGAAGAAGTCAACATTAATTAGTTTGCTAAACGAAATATCAATTTTATGGAATGACATTTTTGTTTTTAATTTATAGCATAAAATATTAATTACACCCCATATTTTCTTGGCATTTCATTTAAGTCTTGTTCCAGTTCCAGTTCCAGGTTCCTACATGAGTGGAACCGGAACTAGAACTGCACAGTGTCGTTCCAATTTTTTGGAACCAGAACCGACCCTGTGATGGCCGGTTTCAGGTAGGAACCGGAACCGAATCCTAGATACCCACCTATTCCGGTTCTATCCTATTCTTTTGCACACCCCTATGTCTCAATATGCCAGCCCTACTAGATTAATAATAATAAGGTTTCCATGAGACAGTGAATCAACAAGCTCATTTATGATTTTCTTTTAAAGTATTAAAAATCTCTTAATAGTAAAGAAAATCAATAATACAACCCAATACCAATGCAACAATTTGAGTTAGTATTATAAGCCATCTATAACTTGACTTCTGTTTATTTCACTAAAAATTAATAATTACTATTGAGGATCAAATGGAGACGAAGCATGAAATATATGACCACATTAAAATAAGGAATAGGACTAAAATGTAATAAATCAAATGCACGGACGGTTTTACTTCTCCATTTGTTTCCCAACAAACAACAAATGAAATAAGAGGTTTGGACATATATAGCCAACTTAATAATCACACTTCCCTAAAAGTACATGTTTTATTTAAAGAACAAATTTAGGCAAAAAATCATGTGACTTGCCAATTATAACCTTAATGAAACAAAAAAATGATTAATTCCTAATATATAAAGTTAGGCTATGCTAGACTTGATAGTCTAACTCGAGGCTAGCATTTAACTATAGGGTTTTATAGTCTAATTAAAGCATGCTACACTCTGCTAGACGGAGCTAGATTTGGTAATCTAGCAACTTCCGACTATTATTGTCTTTGTTTTTTCATTAAGGGCAATTAAGTTAAGTCATGTGATTTTATGGCTGAATCTATCATTTAAATAGAACCTTAACATTTTAGGAATTAAGATTAGTAAAGATAGCTATATATGGAAATATTTCATGAAATAAACCAAATTAGGGGAATGCATATCAACTAGAGCAGTTTGATGCTCAAGGTAATAGTAAATTGGTTAGGTGGGAGTTAAAAGAGGTAAGAGTTGTCAATCCACTCGTTAGATTTTGCGGTGGTGGAAAGAGTCGTGACAGTGAAAATTACATCAAAGAAATTTAAACCATGTCACTTAGATTCATAATATAATTATGTTGTTCATATTGCGATTTTTTTTTTGAATACAATATTCTAAACATGGATTTTTGAGTGATGTCTAGCAAAGTCTTCAACAACGGTGGTGGTCTGTAAATCAATGGTGGTTCTACAAACCAGATTATGTACTGTTTGAAAAAAAAAAAATAGAAATAATAATTTTTTTTAGACAATTGTCAAGTTATGAATGGCTTGTGGTACCAACTCAGCTCAGTTGTATTGTAGATTTTCTCATATTAAAATGGTGTTTGTCTAAACGTATGTTTGTTTTCATGTTTCAAGACTTGGGAAAAAAGTCTTTTGAATTAGATATTTATTAGTTGTATGAGTTTATTGCTAAAACATGATATACTTAATGGAGGTATACTTGCATAATGTCATGTAAAACTTTGGGCTATAATGATATTGTCCACTGCTGCTATTTGGCGAATTCGATCTCGACCTCGAGCTCGATTATTGCGAGCTCAAGAACTTGCATGAATGTCATGTAAAATTTTGGACTATAATGATATTTTCCACTGTTGTTGTTTGGCGAATTTGATCTCGACCTCAAGCTCGATTATTGACCTCAAACCTTCTTCCTTTAAATCCTTTTGTTTTTTATGTTAAAAATGAGTTTCAAACACAAATTATTAAAGGATTCACACATATATACAACCTCTGAAAGTGTTCTGGAAGCGACAACACCCACTCGTTACATCCACGAAGCTTCAGATATACCTTAGGAATGTCCATTTGGTGCAGAAGCATCGCTGCAGATCGTCGCGAGCTGAATGATAAGTGAAGCGGGCTAGAAAAGATGCCTAAGCGACCTTGAACGAGGCGAGATCGTGCTTTTGACTAGAAAAAAAAAGGTTACAAGTTGAGCTAAGAGAGACTTGGGAAAATAAATGTAAATGTTTTCTTTTGCTATAACATTCTAGAACATGACACATGTATGTAGAAGAATTAAAGTAGGGACACTTGTCACCAGGGTTGTCAAGATTAGGACAATTGTAAGATTTCTGTTAGCGTTTTAGGGTTTTTCTGCGCCTATATAAGGGCACAATTCACAATGTAACCGGTAGCTTATTGAGAAAAATATACTAAAATTTCAAGTAACCTTTGTGGTCACTTTATTAAATCCTTTGTGGGTTCGCCATCCTTAGTGGGCGTTTATCAGTGAGTCCATGGTGGGCTTACGTTGTCTTTAGTGGGCATTGACAGGTCATTTTAGTTCCGCTGATGTGTTGCTCAAAAGCAGGAACACAGTTACCCTTGTTCCCTACATCAATTTAGTATCAGAGCAAGTTCTTGTTTCAGGGGAGATTTTTGGTCAGAACAAGCTTTTTTTTTTCGTTCTAAAGTTTCAAAGTGAGTTGTGAATATGGCAGAGACAAAGCATATCCCTAGCCGTGGAAGAAACGTTGGTTGAGGTAGAGGTCGTGATCCAGAGTTAAAAGATGAGGCTCGTGCCAATTAGAGAAAATTGAGAGATATAGAGCTTGAAGAGTTGAGGATGTTGTTGCAAGAAACCTAGTTCCAGAATGAGCAACTCTGGCAGAGAGTGTTACTGTTGAAAAATACAGCTGACGAAGATTGGGTAAATGGGCTAGTTAGGGCATCCATTAGTGGAGGTGAAACTAGAGATACGATTACCCATTTGAGGAGTTGTTAAGTGAAAAAGTTTGTCGGAATGAGCAGAGGCGAAGAAAAGCTTTATGAAGTGTTGGTATACAGGTGGAGATTTCAGAGTTTGATGGGAAAACACATCCAGATGACTTCTTAGACTGGGTCCACACAGTCGAAGAGTCTTTGATATTAATGAGTTCGTGGAAGACCAGAAGGTGAAGATAGTTGCTATTCGTTTAAGGAAGCATGCTTTTATTTGGTGGAAACATGTCAAGAAACAACAAGCTCGAGATCGCAAGTCTAAGATAGCGACATGGGAGAAGATGAAAAAACTCTTAGTGAACAAATTTGTGCCTAAGCACTACAAGCAGGAGGCTTATATCAAGTATCACAACCTATCGCAAGATAGTTTGTGGGTAGAAGAATACATCGTTGAGTTTGATCTCCTGAGAATGTGATGTGATGTGATGTCATGTCATGTCATGGAAGAAGACGAACAAACAGTAGCGAGGTTTTTGGGAGGTTTGCGATGAGAAATATCAAACGTGGTGTATTTGCCATAGTAATAGGGGTACAATGATGTTTGTCGATTAGCAATGAGGGTTGAAAAGCAATTAAAGGCAATAAATGCAAGTTTTTTACACTACCCAAAGAATTTTATGGAAAAGAAGATTCGACTATGCAAAAGAGTGTAAAGGCTATTTCAAAGGGGAACCCTAAGTCCGCTGATAAAGGAAAACAAGTGAATGAAGCCAGCTATAAGGGTAAGCAATGTTACAAGTGTCAAGGTGTCAAACATTTTATAGCTAATTTTCCGAACATGCAAGTTATTACTCTGGTCGAAAATGAGGAAGACAAAGAACTGGTCTATGACAAGGAAAAAGTGTCAAAGGAGTCAAGTAAGGGAGAGATCGTTTATGGTGATCAAGGAAAGTGTTTGGTTGCTAGGGGGACAATAAATGTGGAAATCATGGGCAAAGATGACTCATGGCTTCGCAATAATATCTTCCACACGAGGTGCATAACATATGGTAAAGTGTGCAACGTCATCATTGATGGAGGAAGTTGCAAGAACGTGATCGCATCAACTATGGTCAACAAGGTGAGTTTCCAGACCAAGGAACACCTAAGGCCCTACAAGTTGTTGTGGTTTAGAACAGGCAAAGAAGTGCAAATAAGCCAAAGATACCTCATAGAATGTTTTATCAAAAAGCACTACAAAGATGAGGTGTGGTGTGGCGTCGTTCATATGGATGCATGCCACATTTTGTTGGGGAGGCCGTGAAAATATTATCATTGAGTTTTGGATGATGGCTACAAGAACAATTACTCATTCAAAAAAGAAGGGAAGAAGATAATTCCCACACCATCTGACTTGAAGCAAGCTGAAAGTTCGCGAGAAAATCATTATCTATCAAAAGTCAAGGTAATGGAAGAGATCGATAATGAGGTAGAAGTCTTCGTTTTGGTCGTTGTTGAAGAGAACAAAGAATAGTTAGATGTGCCAGAACAAGTGAGACTAATTCTAAGGGAATTTAGCGATGTGGTACCAAAGGAAATGCTAGCAGGGTTATCGCTAATACACGACATCCAACACTACATTGATTTTGTGCCAGAAGTGACCATTCCTAACAAGCCTGCTTATCACATGAGTCCTAAAGAGCACTCTGGGCTACATAAGCAAGTGCAAGAATTGCTCGTCAGAGGAGTTATCAAAGAGAGCATAAGTCTGTGTGCAGTGCCCTCAGTTTTAATGCCAAAGAATGATGGTTCATGGAGAATGTGCATCAACAACCGAGCTATCAATAAAATAATCATCAAGTATCGATTCCCTATCCCGAGGGTAGATGACATGATAGATTTGTTGCATGCAACCATTATATTCTCAAAGGTTGATATGCGAAGCGGTTACCATCAAATCAAAGTGCGACCTGACGATAAGTGGAAGACAATGTTTGAAACGTGAGATGCTCTATATGAATGGATAGTCATGTCGTTCGGTTTATTGAATGCCCAAAGTACGTTTATGAGGTTGATAAACCAAGTGTTTCAAGCATACATTGGCAAGTTCATGGTCGTTGTTGAATATCCTTGTTGTCATATTATGAACTTGTGAGCACAATGTCGGATGTGCTCACAATTTATTGAGACCTTGTTTTAATGTCTGCTGCTCAGTTGTGCCCACAATTGTGAATTGTTAACACATTTTTGTTCACCTTGTTTTCTGTTATAGTCTAACGTGCACATGGCCTTTAAGATATTTTTGTTTAATATCTTTTTTATTTATTTGGGTTATTTTGTTTTGGTTTTAAGCATTATTCTTAGGACCACTTTCCAAGTGTCCCAACATGTATGGTCTGTGTAGAAAAGAATTCTGACATTCTCTTTTTGCAGGCGCACAACAAATTGATTTTGTTGCAAAAATTTTGTGATCCTGTCTGCCCACATGGCTAGACACCTAGCGTTTTTTGTCCTTTAGCTCATTACCCTATTTATCATCTCCTTTGATGAATAGAGACTACAACGAACATCTCTCTAAGTCTGCCATTTTAGTTTCTACCGAGCTCTATTTTCTAGTGCATTTATTGGTTGTTCAGTCCCATTTAATTTAAGATGCATTAATCATTGAAATACATTATTCATCCTTTGCTTGTCGTTTTGTTTTGTGTTGGTCTTTGCTAAAACAATCACAACAGTTCAGTCCTTGAACTTATCCTTGTAACGTTGCTGTGTTGATTGGAGATTTAAGTGTGGCTTAATCTTCTTGTGCTTGGGAAGTACTCAAGCTGACCGTAAGTGTAGCGAGGTGAAGACTAGCTGTAGAAGAACAAGGCGCAACCAGAGTGTAGAGATTGAAGTGTTATGACAAAGGGAGTTTTTCATAACTGATGCTTGTTTCTAATTTTGTAATTGTACCATGAATGTTTTCTGTAGTGGAATGTTTTCTCCTGGACCAGGTTCCATGGATGTAGGCTTCGGCCGAACCATGTAAATGGTTGTGTTCTTTATTTTTATGTTTGGATGAATGCTAGCAATCAACCCCATAAAGAACACGTTGAACTCATAATTTTAACTTACCTTTTCCGTTGTGCAAAGTGTTGTTAATCGTTTAACTAAAATGTGGTAACTAATTTACTGAACAAAGTGAGAGGACCTAACAAGTGGTATCAGAACATGTTCTGATAAGTTTTTTCAATGATCCTTCTCTTTTGCTGCTGCTTGTTGAGTTGGGTGATGTGCTGCTGAATCGAGTCTGATTAAGTTGTTTATCTGTTCAGTTCTATTTTCATTTGTGTGCTAACATCTGTTGATTGTGCCCACATCCATTGTGTCTGCTTCAGTTCTGTCTTCGTGTGTGCCCACATTTTTTTGTTTGTTGTGATGAACTTCTTTAATGAAGGAGGGTCAATCAATCGGCCACCACTTCTAGAAGGACCAAATTACCTTTATTGAAAACCTAGGATAAGAGCCTTCCTAAAATCTATAGACAAAAGGGTTTGGGCTTCGGTTGTAAGTGAATGGAGACACCCCACCATTGTTGAAAATAGGGAATCTAAACCAAAACCCATAAAACTTTGGACCAAGGCTGAATTAGACTTAGCAAACAACAACTCAAAAGCTATTCATGTTATTTTTAATGCTGTTAATGTGAATCAAATGAAGATAACAGTCAATTGTGAAATTGCTAAGGATGCTTGGGACAAGATCTAAGTCAAGAATGAAGGAACCGATTCGGTTAAAAAGACTAGACTTGGGAGACTTGTAACTGATTTTGAAAATCTTGTTATGCTTGAAGATGAAACAATTACTGATTTTCATGGTAGACTTTGTGATGTATCTAATGAATGCTATGCTTTAGGTAAAGTCTATTCTAACTCTAAACTTGTCAGGAAAGTTGTGTGCTCACTGCCCAAGAGATTCATATCCAAAGTCACCTTAATTGAAGAATGTTGAGATTTGGACACCATGGAGCTGGATGAACTGATTGGTTCTCTTCAAACCTTTGAACTAAATCTGAAAAAGATGGGAAAATCAAAAATCGAACAAAGGTTTGACACTCGAACATGAGGTAAACTCTTAACTTGTTGGGAATGTTGACACAAGCACCCTTGATGATGACACTTGTGCTTTGTTAACTAAGAATTTTGCTAAATTTCTCAAGAAAAGTGCAAAACGTCATTTTGGGAATAAAAAGGAGAAACAACCTTTTGGTAGGAAAATTTCAGACCGATATAATTCAGGTGATTTTCAAAAAAGATTCTCTAAAGAAAAAGAAAAGAGAAAGGGAGTCAAATGTTTTAAGTGTGAGGGATATGACCATATTCAGTCCGAATGTGCTAACACTCTAAAAAAGTCTGGAAAGGCAATGGCTGCCACCTTGAGTGAGAGTGAAAATGAGGAAAGTGTAAGTGATGAGAGTGAGTCGAATATGGATGAAAACTTCCTTGTATTTGTTGCGAATCAAGAGGATAGTGAGGGTTCGGGTTCGAATGAATCTAGTGACTATGATGAGGAAAAACAAAAGGCCTATGACACAATGTATCAATCTTTGTTAAAAAAACCCTTAAAAGAATTAAGTCACTTGAAATTGAAAAGTCTTCCTTGGTGGAGGATAAGAAAAACTTGATTGAACAAGTCTAGGATTTGACCATTGAAGTGTCCAACAAAGAATCACTTTTGTCTAAAGCTAACGTTGAACTAATTGAGGCCAAGGCCATTGTTGAGAAACTTAATGCAGGTTCACTCAAGCTTGATGAAGTGCTCGGACAAGGGAAGATTTTTGGTGACAAAACTGGATTGGGATTTACCCCTGGTGCTAGCATGTCAAATAGTGTACGCACATTTGTGAAGGCCACAGATTTCACTCCTGACTTTGCCACGGGAAAACAGGTAATGAAGGTAAATCGTTTCATCCCCACTTATCATTTTTGCAATAGGAAGGGACATATTAGACCCAAGTGCTATAAATTCATAGCCTATTTGAAAAAGTGTTTCGAGAATCATGACATGCTTTTAAATGTGAACAAACCGGCCAAGAACATTGGCTCTCATAAAAGAATTTGGATGCAAAAATCTATTGTCAATTCATTTGTTGCACATACTTCACTTCTTGCATTTCAAAATGATTTGTGGTACCTTGATAGTGGTTGCTCTAGGCA
>WYDK02000051.1:2233254-2251320 GCA_009867345.2 Toxicodendron radicans
GATACAGTTTGGGATGTTTCTATCCTTTATCAGCTCGAAGCTAAATCTACGGTTCACTAAAGAAGATGAGTGTAGGAGAGTTGAATTCAACAATTCTTATATAATTGATGGGCCCATGTTGCAAAAAATGCATATGGTCAAATCTGCTGGAAAATATAAGTGGAAATTAGTCTCAGCCAAAGGAAAATGAAAGGTTGATGAAGAAGAAGAAATTGAGGAAGAAGCTAAATAAATTTTTGAATCCTCTGATGAAGTGGCCCCAAAAAAGGGAAAGGAATGAGGTTGGTCCAAACCTCAACCAATCAAATTTTCCTGAGGAAGTATTCACAAAGGTCAAAGAATACTTCGATGCTAAGTTTGAAACCCTTCAGCAACAAAATCTCAATAGCAAGCACCTTATTTTTCCCTAAATGAACAACTTAATTTCAAGCCATTCAAAAGCAACTTTCTAGACTCAAAGGTGACATCCTAGGCCTTTCGTGGCTAGTTGATCCTCATTGACCTTTTCCACAACTTCGTGGTCCAAGAGGTGGACCAAGAACAAGAGGTGATCCAAGTAGATGATCAACCAACTCAACCTTAGTCATTCCTTGTTTTGTTTTGTTTTTTTTTTTTTGGGTCATTCTTAGTTTATAATTTATAGCTTTTAGAACTTGGGATACATTGGTGTTTTTGTGTCTTTTGAACACCTATTTTTAATAATATTCTCATGTTTTTCGTTATCTCTTTTGTGAATGTTTAAAAATCTTTTGTAAATGTTTGAATTTGTTAAATGAATATCTTTATGCATTTGCTTTATAATTTTTTTTAAAAACTCTTAATTGTTTGTATGCTTTTATGAATTTCCCTTTCATCATTGATTATTGTTTTTATTTGTTGACAAAAGTAGGGAGAGAAAGTCAAGTTTTGAAGTGTGAGTTGAGTAGTTTGAGTTTGATACTTTATTGATTATTGATATTGATATCATATGACTTAGTTGAAGTTTGAATATAGAATGAAAAATGAAAGTCATATTTGTGTGTTGGATTTATTGAAAATCTTTGACAGTATACGTTTAATGTAAGGGGGAACTTTTGAGCTCTTCTCTTTGGTTGGAAATTAAAAATGCATATTGATAGGGGGAGTACTTTCACATTTCTTTTTTTTTTTTTTAGCATTTTGTTTATGGCTTTAACGTTTTGACAAAGTCACTCAACTTTTGCTTAGTTTTGTCATCAATAAAAAAGGGGGAGATTGTTGAGCCCTTCTATGTTTTGATGTGTCAAATCTATTCAAAGAGTTGATTGAATATCTAATGATGTGCTAAGGTATGACAAATGTCATAACCAAAAACAAAATGCAGGTTTTTCAGTTGGTATGACCATGCAATCGAACCGCTCGACAGCTCGAAATTGTTTACCCAACCTAGGTGATCGTGCAGACAGGAATGTTATCATGTTTGGTGATCATTCATGCTTCTGCCCAATTGGTTCATTATACCACTTCAATACAACCATCTCGCATGACCGTTCCAGCAAAGTCAAATCCAAAGGACTTCGCGCTCTTGTCAAAGTTCAAATGTGTAAATCAAAAGAAAGATGTAGAACGACCATCTCGCATGACTGTACACAAGTCAAGCTCGTTCTTTGAAAGAACGTCATTGTTCCAAGAGGCCGGGCACTTGTTTGGAATTTACAAGGATTTTGATGAGCCAATCGGCATGACTGTTCCATGTAGTGGAATGATCGTGCACAATGTTGGCACAACCATTCCAGGAAACCTAAGTTGAAGAAAAAGTTACTGTTGCACTCAGCACGACCTTTCGCGATGATGGCACGCCTATGCCACTAGGTTTGTAGCTTTTTGTTTATGAGAATTAAATGCATCAACGACTCTTTTGTTTTCAAGGAAAAGATTGGCAGTAAATTGAACAATTTATTGCAAAAGAAAAAGAGAGAAGAATACATTCAAATCACATACAACTTAAAGAAACCCAAGAACAAAAAATAAAATCCTTTCTCTCATCTTGTACTCTTATATAAAAATCTTTTGAGAGATCATTGTGTTCATACATTGTTTGTATATGCTTATATCAAAGAGGCAATCATTCTCAAACATTCAATCTTATTTGTAAAGGCAAAATATGAGTCTAAAGGCGAAATCCTTGTCAAAATTATTGTATTTGTCGCAATCTGATTCCACTGGAACTTCAAGGAGGTTGCCTTGAAGAAATGGATGTAAGAGGCTTATGGATAGAGCTGCGAACCACTATAAATCTCTAAGCATTCTCTCTTCTCTTAACTCTCATTTATTTCTAGTGAATGTTCATCATTTGCATCACTTTATCTCTCATCTTTATTGTTCAACATTGGTCATATTTATTATCTTCTTGTGTGTTCACTTGTTGATAATTATTGTGCACATTGATTGCACTTATTTGTTCTTATTTATTGCATATTGATTAGGTTATGTAGGAAAGTTTTATTCAGCAAATATTTTTTATTTATTTTTATTCACCCCCTTCCCTTTCTCTAGGAACTTTTGTCGTATAGGGTTTTACAAGATTAGAGTGCGACTTGGTGATTAATGGAAGACCGCGTTTAAGACGTGATATGGTTTATATGAATGGATGGTCATGTTGTTAGGATTATCAAATGCGCCGAGCACATTTATGAGCCTGATGAACCAAGTTTTTCGAGCTTACATTGGCAAGTTCGTAGTCATGTATTTTTACGACATTCTTGTCTACAACAGTAACATGGAGTAGCACTTGGAACATTTGAGAAAGGTTTTTGAGATTTTACAAAGGCAAAGGTTGTTCACGAATCTGAAGTAATGTCAATTGTTTTCTAGCGAGGTGACATTTTTGGGGTATGTGGTATTCGTAGAAGGGATTAGAATGGATGAAGCCAATATCTAATCAATCTCAAATTTGCCAGTGCCAAAGAGTATCCACGATGTCAAAAGTTTTCATAGGTTAGCATCGTTTTGCAGGTGATTTATTCGCAACTTCAGTATGATCATCGCGCCAATCATTGAATGTTTGAAATGTGGAAAGTTTGAGTGAACCGAGGAAGCTGGGAAGGCATTTCGGCTTTTGAAGGAAAAAGTAACCGAGGCACCAGTGCTTACATTGCTAGACTTTGAGAAAGTATTTGAAGTACATTGTGACACCTCAAGGGTAGGAATAGAAGGAGTACTAAGTTAGAAGACCTAACCAAACACATTTTTCAGTGAGAAGGTGAATGATGCTCGAAAAAAGTATTTGACCTATGATAACGAGTTTTTTGCAATCGTGAGAAATTTGGAGCATTGGAGACACTACTTGTACACCAAAGAGTTCATGCTACATTCAGATCATGAATCATTTAAATATGTCAATGGGCAGCACAAACTTAATTCGAGACATGCGAAGTGGGTGGAATTTTTACAAGCTTTCACAATTGTTATCAAGCATCAATCTAGGGCGATGAATAAGGTCGTTGATGCCTTAAGTCAAAGACATGCATTGCTTGTAACCATGGAAGTACGAGTAAAATGGTCCGAAGAGTTTCAAGGATTGTACCACAATGACCCTTATTTTGGAAGCATTTGGGAGAGATGCCAAAAGCGACTGCATCAACAGTTCTTATGGCATAAGGGTTATCTCTTCAAAGGAAAAAACTTTGTATCCCTAACTGTTTGTGAATAGAAGCGATCATTGAAGAGACTAATGGTGGAGGTTTAGTTTGTCACTTTGGGAAGGATAAAACAATGGCCATGATCTTCGAACACTTCTTTTGGCCTTGCATGTAGAGAGATGTGACGAGGTAGGTCAAACGATGTCGAACATGTCGACTAGCGAAGACTCCGAGTGCCAAAAACGAGTTATACACTCCTTTACAAATACCTATGGCACTTTGGGAAGATTTAAGTTTGGACTTTGTGTTGGGTTTGCCGAGGACTTAGAGGAACAAGGATTCAATTGTGGTGGTGGTTGATCACTTTTCTAAAATGGCACACTTCATTCCGTGTAGCAAGACCTTTGATGCATCACAGGTCGCAAGACTATTCTTGCAAAAGGTCGTTCGTTTGCATGGAGTTTCCTCACTTAAAATTCGATGTAAAATTTGTGGGCCACTTTTGGAGGATGATGTGGAGAAAGATGGGAACAAAGTTACACATTTCAGTTCAACTCATCACCCTCAGACCGATGGGAATGAAGTTACCTCATCATTAATCGAAGTTTGGGAAACTTACTAATTAAGAAGTTTGATTGGTGACAGTCCAGGACAATGGGATCTGGTGTTGCCACAAGCTAAGTTCGCATACAACAGATTGCTATATCGCATCACAGGAAAGAGCCCGTTTGAGTTTGTCAATGGGAGGAATTCATCGACACCATTGGACTTAGCAACATTACTTGTTTTGCATCACTACAGCTCGGATGTAGAGGAATACTCCAAGACAATTAAGGATTTGCATGCTCAAGTATAGAAACAGATTGTGAAGCAAAATGGTAACTACAAGTAGAAGGCAGCTCATCACCGCAGAAGGGTAGTGTTTCAGCCTGGAGACTTGGTTTGGATCCATCTAAGGAATGAAAAGTTTCCACCAAGAATATTAGGCAAGTTGCAGCCACGAGCTGATAGACCTTTCAAAGTTCTCGAGAAAATCAACGATAATGCCTACAAGATTAAGCTGCCTAGACAACTATGGAGTTTTGGGTACCTTCAATGTGTCTGATCTGTCACTGTACCTAGAAGAACACATCTAAGAGCGAGCAGAAGAATACGAAGATTCGAGGTCAAATCTTAATTTTTCAAAGGAGGCAAATGATGCATTGACAATGACCTGAGAACGAAGCGAGTTGGGTGGCAAGTTAAGCGAGTCGATTGAGACTGCAGAGCAAGCTTGGAAGACTTAGGAAATAAATAAATGTCAATGTGTCACTTTTGTTTTAATGTTCTAGAAAAAAGACACTTGTATGTAAGAGAATTAAAGTAGGGACACTTGTCATTAGGGTTGTTAGGATTGGGACAAGTGTATGATTTTTGTTAGGGTTTTTAGGGTTTTGTGTGCCTGTATAAGGGTACTATTCACAATGGAATGGCACCTTTTAAGAAGAAATATATAGGAATTTCCAAGTAACCTTTGTGGGCACTTTCACAATCATTTGTAGATTTGTCATCCTTAGTGGGCATTTATTAGTGAGTCCTTAGTGGGCTTGTGTCGTCCTGTGTGACCGTTTATCATCACTAACTAGTCGATTCAATGTCGCTGACGCACCGTTCATGGCAAGAACAAGGTTACCCCCTAGTTCTCTACATTAAGTCTCACTGTAGTTCAGAAACTCAAAAGACATCAAGCTTAAAGCATCATTTTGCACTAGTTGACCCTAGGATCAATTTTCCAGTGTCAACAGTTACATTTAACTAATACATTTTAGAAAGGATCATCGAATAATTCTGTTTAACTTGTTGAGATACCATTAAATGTTTTTTAGGTTGATGGTAATAAGGATAAAGGAGTTCGCGCTGTTAAGAGCATATCTTAATTTAAGTTAAAAAGATCTTATGGCTATATATGTTTAATAATTCTACATGACAAAATTTTGTAATTTCTTGTAGTGAGAAATTTATTCGAGCTTTTGTCATTCAGTATGGATTAATACATCACTTGGCTAATAAATGGTTATGGAGGGGAAGAAGATGCCAAAGAAGTTAATTTTGAATTTACGTAAAAGAAAAAATAAAGAAGGAAAATTACATATGAAAAATTATATTCCATATATATATATATATATATATATATAATATCTTCCATAAAAAATATTTGATTTTTTCTCAGTTTGACAGAAATAGTTTCAACATTCAAATTACACTGCGAAGCCAAAGAAGCAAAATTTACCCAGTCATTTATATTTCCAGAGTGACTCTTAATGTCATCATTTCATTTTTTCTCTTTGTCACAACTACGTGTTCTTACCATTAATATGAATATTATATGGACTTTGGTCTCTGCAAAACTTGTAAATATTGCTGCATTAAGTAACACATTAACGAAAAACAAAATGGACTATACTATGCCACCATATATCCAAAATATTAAAAAGTTCAGGCGTTTTAGCAGGGATTTATCAAATCCCCGCGTACAGTTGAGAGCAACCAAAAGGAAAACACAGCTCGAAGAAACTTAAGCTGCTGTGCTGGGTGAAGTACTAGAAAACTCCTTCGTCTTGAAAGATCTAGCTGAATACGAGAAATTTCCTTCCCATTCATGCAGCAAGTTGAATGCATCTTCATCGAACTGCCCAAGTGAAAACAATAGGTAATTTAAAAAGGTGCATGTTGTTTGCAAAAACATGTAGAAAATTTCTCAAAGTCAAGCATATTTATTTGTTTCAACACTATGAGAAGAATTATAGGGTAAAGAAAAAACAAAAACAAAAACAAAAACAAAGAAAAAGCCATGGAAACAATAATTATAACGAAGTAGACAATTATCAACGTGGAACACAAAATTCTATCACAGTATACGCATTTAAAGTTACTAATAAAACTGTGAATACCGTATTGCAAAACATGTTTACAGTACACAATAGGCTAATATAATCTACAAGTATTGTAGAAAATCATAAATAAGAAGAATTATATATCTTATAATATCATCCTAAGAATATCCTGATTTTATTCTCTATATACATATAACAAAAACCATCGACAAAGTAAAGAAGAAAATTATGTTTGGATGCAGAAAAAAACGTACATCGATCTTTGACGTTACATAATATATATAGGTTGGGCTTGAAATGTGTTTCCTATTTTAAAAAGTTGTAATATCATGTTCTACTATTTTAAGCTAATAAAAATGAGATGAATTAAAGTAAAAGGAAGCTTTTCCATAATTTGTGGGATTTATAAAGAAAGCATGCCAGATAGAATCTTGCATGAATAGATACGTCAAGTCACTTACATAGCCTATAACTATTCAATCTGATTTCTAATTACTTGGCGATTTAAATTATTTGATGGTCGAGTGACAAAGTAGTACTTCTCACGGGCTTATCGACTATTGACCACAGAGTTGAGTACCTATAAACAATTTCAATTATTTCCTAAGTTTTATTTTTTATACACCCTTATGATCAATAAATATAATAGAGCACATGCTCATATAATACCATAAAATAATAATAATAATTAGGAAATCCTCCATCCATGTTCTAAGAATATATAGGAAAAGTTTACAATCAGACTGTATAAATATGTTATGTTTAAAAGGTAAAAACTAATTTTTATTTTACATGCACTGTTGTTTCATAAACTAATATTTCAATAAATGGTACTGTTAATCGACGGACTGAATCAAATAATTTAAGAAAAAGAATTAAAAAAAAAAAAAAAATCAAACCCTAGAAACTAACATGTAACCTTACGGTAACTACAGAAATTTATTTTGTTATGTTAATGGTGTAGAGATAAGTAATTGTAAATTGGAGGCAATAATAGGTAAGAATCGAAGATATTTGTAGAGTATCCTATGAAGTGTGAGAAGCTCTCGTGACTCTGCCAGCTCAAAACGAAAACGAAAAAGAAAAAACAGGAAAAAGAAAATAAAAACAAAAAGACAAGAAGAGAAACAAAACCCATATGTACTCCAACTCACAACTGCCCCATGAAACATAATGTGTCAGAGAAATTACAAATATTATTTAACAGTAAAAAAGCATTTATACACATTTACCTATGAAATCCAGATTTACTTTTAATCATAGATAATCATTTTCATTTTCACTTTTAACACGTCACCAAAGAAAGGGCTCTACGTACCTGTACTTTAACTCATCCTTTTCTTGACTGAAAATTCCCACCTCCTCCAAAAGATTGGCTTGTCGGAGCTGCTCCCATATTTCTCTCTGAATCCAAGGAGCTCACATCAATTCCATGTTGATGTTGTTGTTGTTGCTTTTCCCTTTGTGAAAATCCTCCACTCATGCTTCTCACAATTTGCCCCACTCCAAGAAAGTCTCTTGTCATTCTATCAGACCCACCAATCCCCGCATTCAGATTTTGGTGCAATTTCGCTTCATCCATGTTGCTAAAACGCTTATCCGAGTCTATACTAGTTCTGTTTGCATTGTATCCGCCATAAGGATTTTGATCTTGTGCATGTCCGCTACTGTAAGCATTCACTTCTCCAGGCGCAGTTCCGAAAATTGAAGAATTACCACTGGCAAATGTATTCATTAAGTCATGAAGATTGTTGTCATTTTCGCCAAAAATGCCGCCGAAGTTGGCTTTGTTATCGCTTGAAGGAGGGTTGCCGAAACTCCTTAGTAATGACGCTGTATTATTGCTTGAACTTGAACCCATTTGAGCAGCCTTTTGGAGCAGTGCCGTGGCGGACATATGGGGGACTATGTTATCGCTTTGAACTGATGAACTGAAAAGGGAAGGGACGCCGGAGCTGATTTGATCATTGATTAGGTTGTTTGAGAAGACGTTGGACCCTTCAACACCACCACCAGCAGTGCCATTCTCGTTGCTGAAGTGGCCGGGGATCAATAAACTTGAGGATTGCAGATTGCCATTTGTGTTGTTAGCGTTGTTGCTGTTATTTAAGCTGCTAGTAGTGCTACTGTTGGAGAGGAAGCTGAGGTTGAAGAGGTTGCCTGAGGAGGGTGGGTTATTTGTGTTGTTTGGAAGATCCGGAAAGTGCATTAATCCATGGAATGGTTTGTTTGGCAACAAGCCTTGCTGAGATTGGTGTTCGTCATGGTAATTCTGGTTCGATTCTTGCATGAAAAAGGCAGGTGAAGTCATGGTCTGTTGTGGTCGAAATGATGATGAAGAACCGATGGATGGAGGAAGGAGATGGTCAAATTGCGTTGACCGTGAGCCACCACCGAGTCGTAAAATGTCATTAGATTGAGTATTTTGGTCTTTTATTGATGAAATTTGAGGACCCACTTGAGATAAGCCTAATCCCATGTTGCTACTTCCGTATAAATGGCTGCCAATGGTGCTCAAACTGGGTGGGTGTCTTGCACTTTCTTGAGCCAGTGCATCACAGAAGGCTCTATGAGTGATAAAACTGTCACGCCTACAACAATAATTTGGAAAGAAGCCATTAGAACAGCTCTCATAGATAGTAAAATGGCATCATAAAAGGAGAAATCATAACAAAATTGAACAGGAATTCATGTCTGGCACCTAAACTACATGAAATTATAGAATATTGACCGAAAAAAAAATAGATGTAAAATTTGATTTTAATCCGAAGGGGCACGTATTATATGTACCATTAAAACAGTAATATATAGGCCCACTGGTTTCTCCAAAGAATTTGATTGAACAAATATAGTCCAAATGAAATCATGACAGAATATGAAACAGCCATGTGACTGATCGTCTGTGACTAGTTTAAGATTTCATGCGTTCTCTTAATTCTTATCTTCCATCCCATCTTCAATAATGCTTCCATCTTGCATGTCTCAACCATCAATTATATGGTTACCCTATGAAGACCAGAACCATAAATTTAGGGTTGCATAGCTAACGTCAAACTATTAACCAATCAACGATTATGGAAACCCTAAATGATTTTTAGAAAGGGAGTCTATTATAACAACCCAGTAGAAGTAGGTAGAGAATAATATGAAGCTGTAAAGTTAAATCAAATCTCCCAAGAAGACAGAGACATAATTAAGAAGGTAGGCGGAATAATTTCGCTAAAACTCGGAAATGATTAACCAATCAACCGTGAAATACTATTTCAAGAACTGGGTGGTCACTAAATGGAACAAGAGAATGCGTTCAACCTTACGAAAAATCATCCATCAATCAAGAAACCATTTCAAGTAGAGAACTGTGAACTGGCCAAGAGGGTAAAGGTAGAAAAAAGAAAGTCATCTAATGCTGGAAAATATACCACCCAGAGCTCACGGGAATATCCAATGAGCCCTTGAAATAGAAGACTGCATATGGATTAAGATTGAAGAGCACAACGTCAAGACTGCAATGAAGGGAGATGAGAGAGAAACGTTATCATGAAAAAGGGTACCTGCGAGGCCATAGTCCTGAGCGCATCTAGCAATTCATAAGAGAACAAACCTGGTAAACAACACAGCAACCCTCTACATGGCATAGCAACACGTGAATAGGAAAATGTAAAGAACGAAAAAGGGCGGTGTTTTCGAGGACAAAGAAAAGAAGAACAGTTTTTTCTTCTTTTTTTATTTTATTTTTTTAAAATAAAAAGAATTTCTTGGTTGAATTGAAACATCTCCAAACATCGCAGTTTCAACGGATTATTCACGTGGGGCATTTTTCTTCTCCCTCTCCTTCTCTTCTCAATCAGTAGTACGATTAAACTTGAGATTTCGAAAAGATAGAAAAATAAATAAATAAAGTAGAAGATGAGAAGGAGATCCGCTTGCAAGAAAACTTAAAGAGAAGGACAAAAAAAAAGGCATCAAAAACTTTTTCTTCTCTTGTCACTTGAGGAATCTAAGCACTACACCAAAGAAGCCAAGCATTACTTATAACGCCTCTGCCAATTTCTTGTCTTTCTGTTTCTCTCCCTATAAACCAAAGAAGATGATGAAGATTATAATGCAAAAGGTTAATTATAAAATTTGTAGATTGAAACGTTTACTACCTTGAAAAAAGAGTACCACAGTCACATCTGTATTCTCTAGTACCACAAGTTTTTGAATGAGCTTTCCAATCAGATTGAACAGCATATCTCTTAGAACACTTCTCACACTTCCATTTCTTCTCACCATGTTTTCTAGAGTAATGTTTTTTGATGCCAGTAAGGTCACCAAGAGCTCTAGAAGGGTCATGGTGGACGCATGTGGGCTCAGGGCACAAATACACCTTCCTCTTCACTTCTTTTGTAGTCTTCTGCTTTAGCTTCCAAGGCAGGTTGTGTCCTCTTCTGTGAAGTTGTAGGTTTTGCTCCCTTTGAAACCCTTTGTTGCATACCTCACATATGAACCTGTTTGTTGCCATTAGGGTCTTGGGAGATAGTGCTATCACCTCCGCATCTGGATCTGCTTTGGAAAAATGACAAACAGTATAATAAATTATTGGAAAATTCTGAATTAAATTCAATTGACAAAGATTTTATCATCTAAATTCCCTTTAAATATTAGGGTTTTCTTTTGCTGGAAAAGGCGGCCAAAAATAAGGAAGAAATTATATGGCCAATCCCTTAAAATCATTTGTTATTCAGATAAGTTAGATCTTAGATAAAATTGATTGATACTTGCTTGGTGTTCCAGGTTGGTTTCTCTTTTTCTTCTGGGTTGGTGGAGCTGGAGCTGAAGATGAAGTTGGTGTTGAGGAATGCTGCAACTTCATCTGGTTTTGATCTTCTTCTCTAATTTCAAAGAAAGGAGCTGAAGAAGACGCAGACATATTAGTATTCAACCTTTACTTTCTTTCTTCTTTTTCTTCTTCTTCTTCTTCTTCAGGTTGCGTAGTGGTGCTTGCTTGTTCTTCTTCTATATTCTTCCTGTACTAGCCAATTAATCTCTGAAATCTAGAAACCACAAAGCCCTACATTAAAATTTTGATATTTCTCTGAAATCATATCTCAAAAAGCCGAAAAAGGGTTATTCAAGCTTTTGAGTATTGATTAATGAGAAGTAAACAAAAAGGAAAATATCTGGACAGAAAAGGTGAAATCAAGAGAGAAGATGCAGAGAGAGTAAGAAAGAAAGAAAGAAAGGGGAATCCAGTTTTTCTCTACAGTTTCAGTAGTTTTAAATACCAAAATTTAAACTACGGTTGTTCTCTGATTTGGTGTCATGCAGATAAACCAACACATATACACATAAAGCTTAATTTTTTTTTTCTTTCTTTTTATCTCTTCATTTTTTATGTATTATATTATTTGGATTCACAAAATGAATTTCCTGAATTTGCTCAATTATTCACAAAATTAAGTGACAGAGAGAGAGAGAAAGGGTAAGGCCTACAGGTCGGTGGACCCAATCCACAGCCGGAAAACGACACAGGATGGTGCGTGAGGGCAGCATGAACAGCTACATATACATTACCCTCTTTCTCTCTCACTCATTTTCGTATCTTCTTTCTCACTTCCAGACAAACTCACCTTCATCACCCTTTCTCTCTCATTGCCCCACACAGTAAATTAACAAAATTTTCAAATTAATTAAAACTGAATTAATTTGCATAAATTAATTTTGCATCTTTATTTATACATTTATAGCAAACACCTGACAGTTGATTGGGTGTTCCCTGGTTGAAGCTGTTGGCTGAATTTCTGCTTAAATAGTATACTGTTACCGTTTGAGAGATCATTTGGTCACTGACATCCCAAGGGCAAATAAGGGTCTAGCCTCTTTGTTGTGCTCAGCTACCCCATTGGTCGGGGAGGCCGTGCTGGGAGTCACATCATCAAATAAGGGCATTTATGTAATTTCCTTCTTTAAACTTTCTAACCCAGAAAAAAAAATTATATGACAATCAAGACCTAATACAACTACTGACTATAAACAAATTAAACAATTATCACAGCTAAATTTCGACCCTTGATTTAATAGTGAAATCAAGAAAACACAATTGTCAAAAAGGTAAGATGATATATAAAAGTGATAAGAGAATTAATGTAGTCAAGAGGATGATGTTAATAAACTATATTTAATTCTTTTTTGTGTGGAATTTTAAGTCTTGATTTAGACAGTTTTTTATTATCATTTAATTTGGTTTCCATAGTTTGACAGTTTTTATTCCTTGCCAACTACACTTATTTTCATTTGCATGACAGTTTTCATTCTTTAAAACAATGACAGCTTAACAATTACCATGCATCTCACTGTCAAGTATCACTCTCTTAATTTGAAGAAGATGCGCTGTAAAATTTGTGAGTGGATGACATTTGTATTTCGAGATCAGCTGACTTCTTCTCCTCAAACCATCGCCTCTAAACTGCTAAAAAGGTGGTTATCTATTTAGTCTTAGGCGTTACTATTTTGATTGGATATATAATATATAAAATTAAAGAAATTATTCATTCATAACGTTGAAATGTTCTTGACATTTTTCTGACTTTTTCTTCAAAAACTTGTGAGAAATTACCTGTAAAATATAAACAACATTAGTTCTGGACATATATATACCTGGACTGGACTATCAAAATCTTGATCGTGAAGTTAGCAACAGTGTAAACAGCTTCAACTAAAATGTGTTTCACGAAGACACAACAAACAAAAGTTTCAAGAAAATTGTACTTTCACTGATTAAAATCCACATTTTCGTATTGCAAAGAAAGCGAAAATGCAAAGTAATGATCAAAATTTCAACCTTAGTTTAAGTATTTTTCATACCCATATTCCCATTTTTTTTTTATTTGAAAGAGAAAATGATATTTATGTGAATGCATTGTATTATATGTATATACATACGTGTGCTTACGTAGGTGATTAAATACAGTTGAAAAGAGTTAAAATTGCAAAAGAATATACAATAAAGAAATGAAAAAGATTTAAGAAGTAAAACTTCAGTTACAAAGAAATGTCAAAACTCATCCCAAACTAACACAATAAAGAAACTTGGACTTAGAGGTGAGAGTAAAACATTACAAAAACCAGTAAGTGACAACACAACACTCTGTTTAGCAAAACGAGGTCGACGGTTTTGGTAAGAGGTGGACACGCTTCAATTCAACAACGGCGCCATCTTATTTTCACATTAACCATCCTTCACTTATCTTCCTATTGCTTCCATGTCCTTTATGTTGCTCAACTTAATCTTTATCTCCCTCAATTTAACTAGGGTTTTGGCTTTGAGTAATACTAAATCCATATTATTTTTATTCAACATTACTCTTACATCATTAAATGACAAACAATAATTGAATAAAATTTTATTTTTAATTTAAAATTAATCAATCATCTTTTAACACATAATGAAATAACATAAATAATGTATACCTAATATTATTGTTTGACTTTAGTTAATTTAACAACATCCAAACTGGAGCCAAGACAATGGTTTCAATCAATTACTTATAGATACTGCATTTACTAGGATTTATCACCTTGAATTTAACAAATGTTTACATAATCTATTGATTAAGATAATTTTTTGTTTAAAGATCAGAATATCTCATATTCTTATATTATCCAAATATTAACTTGAATAATATTATATAATAAAAAATATATAAAAATTGTTATTGTTCCTTAAATACAAGGGTAATTATATATATATCCCAGTATTTTAAATCGCAGGACTCAGAAGTAGTAGGACTAAAAATAAAAAAGGAAGGGAAACTTCTTGGAAGGCTCATGTTAGGAGAATTGAATTAGTACAATATGATAAATAAAATTAAAATCAATAGAAATTTGTACGTTTGGAGTAAGTGAAAAGATTTGAAAGGTTATTTCCTTAAAGTTAACAACATTCTCACCACGCAAGCTAAGAGGAAACAACGCTGGTATTGTAAAGCTGGAAACCGACAAATTTTAATCTCATGATGACATGAATACTAGAAAAGGAAGATAAATAGTTAGCAAAATATATAAGTCCATGACTCCATAATTTCAATTCTAGTGTTCTCGTTTTCATAATTAATGACTACATTTCCAGATTCGTCAATCCAATATATCCCCATAACGATTAAAGAGCACCTCGCTTCATCGCCAAAACATCAGTCACGGGTTCTAGTTTCAACAATTTCTGAAATATATTCAACGTCTCCTAAGAGTAAACAATTGATATCAGTAATCTATGGGAATCCTTGTCGCCTGGATATTGTTGGACAAGTTTAAGTTAAGAAGTGTGTGTTTCTGAAAAAATATATTTATAAATGGTGTTGCTTCACTGATCAACTTTTCTTATTTCATTGATAAAAGTTGGATTTACAATTGAGGGAGTACAACCCTTCTTATAATGGATCGATCCTAAATTATATATATGATAAACATAAAGCGAGATGAAATCAAAGATAAGGATAAAATAAAATAAGTTGATTATAAAAACAAAATAAATTAACCAACTTCACATCTTTTTTCCTTCTTCTAAATAATTCATCCTCAAATTCATTAAGAATTATATCATCTGGTGAAACGAACACATTTCCTTTATCATTAATGTTGTGTGAAATCTGAACATATTTATAGCTCTTGGCAGGGGCAGACCCACGTTATAGACAAGGGGCACGTGCCCCCTAATATTTGAAATTTCTTATTTAATCCTTGATATTTTAATTTTTATATTGTGCCCTTGTAAAGTCTGAAATTTCTATTTAATCCTTGATGTTTTCATTCTATTACAATTTTGCTTCCTTAAGAAATTAATTTCCTTTTTTTTTTTTTTTTTTATCTTTTCAAATTCTCAATCATCTCTTTATTCATTTAAAGGCTTAATTACATCATAAGGTACCGAACTATCACTTTTTTCCTATTGAAGGTATCGAACTATTTTTTTTTCTGTCAAAGGTACCAAACTATCTGTTGGAAAATATTTAAAAAAAAAAGAAAGAAAAGAGAGAACAACTGTCAGCTGAGACGTGTTATAAACACTATCCTTAAGGATTATTTCGCCACACAAATATATTCCAGAATACGAAAATCTCCAAACGTTTAACAGATTCTTCTAAAAAAATTTCAGGTACTCAGAACAGTATAAGAAACTTTAACTAACCCTGACAAAAAGTGTAGAGAGGAAGACTGATCACGTGTAAAGTTTTGAAGCACTGTAATATTTTTATGGTGAAAATATTATAATATTATAACAAAGATAAGAATAATATTAACCCAACGGTTAGTAAACTTCTTGCTAAAGTTAAGGAAACCCCACAAACTCTTTTTGAAATACCAATATTAATTCAACAATCCCCCACATATTTCAAAAAGATTTGGGAAAGAAAAGGAAGAAGAAAGATTTATGGGTTAAAACATGAGCATATATGCTTCAAATCTAGTGTCTTTTAGACTATGAACCAGACCTAGACAAATAAGACTCAACGTACAGAGTTGTTGGTGAAGTTTTTAGCTTCTATGAACCAAAACTCTCTTTTATGTAAGTTAGAATCCTATCAATCAGATTACACCCCCATACTTCTTACTGTTGACACTGTGACACCCTGTGTCACGGGGTAATTGGCATAAACTAATTTACTTGAATTTGGGGTGTATTTGCAAGGAAGTGGAAGCTTGGAGGGGACTTTTGCAAGAAATGGAAAGTATGGGGGCTAAGTGGACATTTTGCAGTTCACTATAAAAGGAAGGAAATTCTTCATTCTTGCAACGTGAGGGAGAGAGAGTTTTATAGAGAAAGAGTTAAGAGCTAGAGAGAGAAAGTGAAGATTTGGAGGAATTATGCTAAGAGTCGGTCAATTGGTAAGATCATGCTTCCATATATGCTTCAATTTTATTATTATTATGTTTCTCCACCTTTTAATTGAGGAATGAAAAATGGGGGATAATTGGGATTGATTTGAGGTAGATAATTGTGTAAAATTGAGGTAGTTTTTAGCTATGTATGTGGGGAATGTAGATTGAAAATGGAGTGATTGTGAGAGAAAAAAGGGAGATTTGTGGTGTACAATCTGGAAAACCTAGATTATCGCATGTCACCGCGGTGAAGTTCATATTTGAAGTGTCGCCGAGGTGACAGGGGCTTATCGCCTCGGCGAAGTTCATAATTTTGGGTGTCGCCAAGGCGACAACAGATCCTCGCCTCGGCGAAGTTCATACGAGTAAGAATGTCTTAGAAATTCCATAACGTCGCCGCGGCAAAGAATGAATGTAACCGCAACGACAAACTCTCGGGTCTGATGGCATTTTAGGGGTGTGAGTGTAAGTTTGAAACCTGTCAAGTAGACAGGGGTGTAATTATAATAAATCAAAGGTTTAGGGACCTAAGTGTACTATTGGAAAACTATACGGGTTTATTATGAGACTAGAAAAGTTAAGGGGCTTGATGGAAATAGTGGAAAAGTTGAAGGGGTAAAATGATATTTTTCAGAGAAGGACTAAACTGATAGTTGCCAAGAACCAAAGTTTTATGGAATTTTTATGAGTGATTGGTATTCGGGTATAAGATGTGTTCTATTAAAAAGGAAGCTAAGTTGACCTCTTGATAATAGTACTATTGATGATTGTTGTGGATGACCATTGGGAGACCTCGACAAGGAAAATTCTTCGGATCCCGATCAAGGAAGATAAGCGTGGCAACAACTCCGATCAGGTGAGTGGACTTGCATACTTCCTTAGAGACTTATATTTTGTCTTTAAGACGTTTAGATATGTGTTGTGATATATATTTGTGATACATGTATATAATTATATATGTATGTTTGGCATGAGCGTTTGGTACGTATGGAGAGGATAAGGAAATGACTAAAGTATGGCGCAATGTTGGTAAATCGGAATGCGGTTGAGCTTATAAGGAGTCGATTTAGGAAAATGAGATGAGTTAAGAGATGGGCCTGTTTGAATGGCCAAAGTGGACTGACCATCTTGAATAAGGTTCAGATTGGGAACGAGTGAACCTTTCAATTGGGAATAAATTGGGTTTGGTCAATAGCGTGTGCGAGGGAAGTGATCAACATGTGAGGGTTCCACTTATGCCGAGTGCGTTGAGTGACCCTCGTAGTAGAAAACTATGAGCTCGAGGTGGGGGTTCCACCTATGCTGGGAGCGTTAGGTAACCCCAGGGCAGAGTGTGATATTTGTGTATCTAGCGGGTAAGGCCGGAGAGATATTTGTGTATCTAGCGGGTAAGGCTGGAGAGATATTTGTGATATCCAACGGGTGAAGCTGGAGTAGTATCTGTGATTATCCAATGGGTGAGACTGGAGTGGTAATTGTGATGATTCAGTGGGCGAAGCTGGAGGGACAGTTGTGTATTTAATAATATACGATCATTGAAAGGTGATGCAAGGATGTGAACTATTTCGTCGGGAATGAGTGTTTACGAATTAAGGGAAATTAGAAATGAATGATATAAGAGTTTCCTCATGCTGAGGGGGAACCGTGAGTTATGTTAGATTGTATTGTATTTTCCACTCACTGAGCTTTCTAGCTCACTGTTTTAGTGTTTTCCCTCCAGGTTTGCATTCAAGGTT
>WYDK02000051.1:2251420-2266452 GCA_009867345.2 Toxicodendron radicans
GATCATATTCTTTACTTAAAAAGCTTTCATTTCATTCCCCACTTTTTCTTCTAATTCCTTATGAAAAGACCATTTTATCCCTAGTGAAGATTTAACACTAATTCTTTTTATTTCCTTTAAGGCAATTTCAAAGAATTAATACTATGGGTATGGGAATGAAATATACAATCTTAAGTACCTTTTACGCTCTTTGGTGAGGGCATTACAGTTCTTGTACAACTAGCTTCATCCCGAGACACTTCTGATACACTCTCAAGCTTCACTTGCAGAAGTCGCTCTTCTGTCTTCTCAAAAGAACAACGTTCCAGCCAAGTAAATCAGTAAACAAAACTGACCAGAATGCGCTCACAAACGGCAACACATAAACGAACCATAAACAGAGGATAAACAAGATAATGATAAGTATAATCACATCCAAAATAAATTGAACGAACTAAAAGAGAACTTTCTGATTTTCAGAGCATCCTAGAATATGAAAATGGTGGACGCGTTCGTTCAAACTTCTACACACAATGGAGAAGAAGATAAATATGTTAATAATCACATCCAAATGAAACTTGAACGAAACCTAAGAAATAACTCTCTGAAAATCAGAGCTCAACAAAGATAAAAATGGCTTGGTTCGTTATATGAAAGAGCAAACAAGAAGATGATAAATAATGCTCTCAGATGAAGACAAAAACTGTTATGTGGGCAGACAAGAAAAGAGAAAAGTTTTTATTTTGTAAATATTCATTATGCACCTAACAAAAAGACGGAAAGAGAAACCAAAAGGTGAAACAAAAACTAAAAAGTGAAACAACTTTTCTGCACCACTCTCTAAGAAAAGGACACTTGTAAATTAGTCCAAAATAATCCTAAAAGATAATCAATATTATATCACAAGTGAACAAAAACAAATAATAACTTATATCAAATAAAA
Organism: Toxicodendron radicans; assembly: GCA_009867345.2. Taxonomy (NCBI): domain Eukaryota; kingdom Viridiplantae; phylum Streptophyta; class Magnoliopsida; order Sapindales; family Anacardiaceae; genus Toxicodendron; species Toxicodendron radicans. The sequence continues at coordinate 2,252,343 of WYDK02000051.1, forward strand.
TGGACCACTCAGATGAGATAATGACACATGTAAAGTGGTCCCAAAAAGTACTTAAAATAAATCAATTAAAATGATAAAAAATATCAAACAAAATAAACTTGATACACGTCAAAGTCAGACCAAATAGTAGTTGAAATATCTGAACAAAATATGGTAACACATTATGCGATGTGGGCACAAAATAAAAACAGATAAAACTAAACAAAGTCTGATTGAATTGTGCTCACATCAGCGATTGTGCTCACACAAGTTCATAATGTGACAAACAATATTTTCAACACAACCATACTCACTAATATTTATGCCTTAGAAAGAAAGAGAAATCAAAATAGAATAGAAAGAAATGAAAAGAATAGAAAAGAAAAAGAGAAAATTTTCTTTAACTTACTCATGTGTTATGCCTTATGTGTGGAAAGTTTTGTTATTAGCATCTCAACCTTTCCACGTTAAGAAACAACAGAATTTGCATAAGTAAGAAAGAGATGAGAAAGAGTAGAATTTGTAAGAGAATGAGAAATTGAGGAACAACAGAATGGGCAAGAAAAATGAGAAGTGAGAAAAGAAGAATGAGAAAGTAATTGACAGAGAAGAATTAGCAGTATAGTTTGATTTACTTACTTAGCAATTAGAATTCACCCCGTTAATTTCACCATTTTTACAAGTACTAGATGATTTATGGGATCCGATGGACGTTGACTAGCAAGAGATTTTTGGAGGCATTGTCTGAAGAATTGATCTTTTTTATATATATGTATATTAATAAACGATTTTATGTAAATATATGTGTATGCATATATTTATAGTTGATGTTTTTTTTTAAATTACACTAAGTTCATAAAAGAAAGAGTTTATACTTAACAAATATTTATAAGCTATACATATATTCCTATACATATGATTATATTTTAAGTGACAAAATAAATTATCATCACAATTTAATACAATTTTCCTAAAGTTTTCCTAGCTAGAAAGAGTATAACACAAATCTATGGTCATTTCATGACCACATCTTTGGCCATGAAACGACCATAGATCTGGCCGGAAAATTGCTAGATCTAGATCTGACTATTTCTAACCATGGATCATGACCAAAAATAGCCTTATCGGCCCACAACCGGCTAGATCCGTTCGGTCGCGTGCCATTTTGTCTACTACCGGCGACAACCGGCGGTGGTGGCTGGCTTCCGGCAGTGACTTGGGGTGGGTGGGGGTGATTTTGTTATAAATTAAAGTTTTATATGGCTAGGGTGTTTTAGTAAATTTTAAATATAGGGGGTTAAAATGATCCAAATAATAATATTAGACCACAAGAAATACGATAGACTCACAACACAACTATCATCTAGTTGAGTGTTCTTTTCTCTTCCTCGGTTCAGATGGTTTTTTGTTTTTTAATTATTTAAATATAACCCAAAAAAATCGAAAACCTCTAGGGTTTTGTGTAATTGACATTTGAAATTGCTGTTGAATGCAATGTTTTCGTGCAATAGGATGCCCATTTCTGTAGAACTTCCGGTTTTAAGGGGTTTTGGTTCGTCCTCTTTGTGGCCTTGTTCGTCGAAACGAGTATTGTACAATTCCTTGTTTTGTTGTGGCCAAAAAAATTTGAAATGTAAGTGGAGTAGGGCTGGTCTTCGAGTGGGTATGAGTACGAACAAAAACTACCCTGTAAATGAACGTGAAAATATTTCTGAGTCTGAATTTGTAGAAGTGATTGGTATTGGCAGTAGAAAGGACGCGCTTCTCGATTTTTGTTTAGAATCTCCACTCCGCTCCTCCTCCCTTCGCTTCTGGTATGCTCTTTAATCCACCGGTTATTAAATTAGTTAAATTTGCAATTTTTTTTTTTATAATGTTGTTTCATGTGCATTTTGTAGTTCAAAATCATTCTTGGAAAATTTGCATAGTGATTTAGGTTTCACAACTTCTGAGAAATTTGTGTGAACTATCTTAAAATATATTGGCTTAAAATTTGTAGTTCAAAAATCATTCTTCCATAATTTTGCATAACGATGCTAAGACCTGCATTTTTTTGAGAAATTTTGGATATCAATCATTTACTTGGCTATTGGTTAACTTCTTTTTGTAGGAATATTTTAATGAATGATATATCAGATGTGCGATTGCAACAAAGGTTTCTTGGACAAGGTTCAGTTTTGTCTTTGTGACTCTAGTTCATATTTTCTGTTATACCTTGATCATTATACTTTTATTTTAGTATATTTTCCTTTGAAATAGTTTTTTATAGTAACGCTTTTCTATGTTTGTTTCTCACTTCATGTGCTAATCTTCGTTTAAATGCTTGGTGATATGGGGACCGTAGTGGTGATCACATTAGTGAAGATCATAGGTATTCCAATAATTTATTACTGGCCTTGAAACATGGATTATATTAATCTAGTTTAACTGTGTGAACATCAAAATTAAACATTGTCCAATCTAGTTTTTTTTTTTTTTTTCCTACAAGATTTTTTATTTTTATAACAGTAACAAAACTGTGCATTGTCAAAACTATGTAAAGGATTTGCAATTTAGAAGTCAATAGCGAGATGAATCTCTAAGAGGCCCCTGATTGATAATATCAGCACTCATGGAGAAAGAATTCAAGAGCCATTGATTGTGTTGAGGCTTATGCATAACATGGATTTTGGAGGTTGTATCATGACCATTTCTAATTGGAATAAAGCTATTATGGAGATCAGATGGGAAACTAGTGGAATTGCAAAAAGAAGTCAGCGTCTTTTTAAGGCAGCTAAATACAAATCGAATCAATGACATAGGACAGAACATCAATTCAAGACCTTTAGACAAATCAAATACATATAGTTCTGGAATTGGCCAATGAAAGATCTTGATTTTGTTACAAATATCAGTAAGATCAAGGTTGGAAAGAAGACAGGGATTTCTCTTTCTCATCCTTTGTTTCAATTACATGGCTTTGCCTCTGTACTTGATGAAAACACTTTCTCCTTTTTTTTACTCTATACGTTTTTATAATCAACATTTCCTTTATCATTATCTCCTCATCTTAATTACGTAACCTTTCTTGACATGCTTGGCTTTTGTTTGGCGGTGTTTAATATACCATATGGTTTTCCTCCATTTCAGACATGAAAATTTTATTTGTCTATATTTTTTATAATCAACATTTCCTTTATCATTATCTCCTCATCTTAATTATGTAACCTTTCTTGACATGCTTGGCTTTTGTTTGGCGGTGTTTAATATACCATATGGTTTTCCTCCATTTCAGACATGAAAATTTTATTTGCTACTTATTTCTTCAGGCATTAGATTATAGAATATTAATTATTCAAACTAGGTATCATAAGTGTGCGCTGTCAGCTTGGGGATTATATATTTTTTCTATTATCAAAGTTTTCTTGAAGTTAATACAACTATTTGAAGTTTTATTGATCCTTGAGTACTCAATTGTGAAGCTTGGACAAGTCTAAGTGATGAATGTCCTAGTGTATTGCACTTATCAGGCATGGAAACACCTCGTGTAGAACACATGCCTGTAAATCTAAACATAAAATTAAAATCTGAACTTGGACATGCCTGTCCATTGTGGACATGCTTGGAATAGGAAGCATGTAGATACTTTAGATAGATTTTGACACAGTGTAATTGTTTTTCGCTTTCCTTGTGATTGAGATGAAAAAAGAAAATAATAAATAAAGATTATTAAAGTGCTAATGTTAAGTTTAAAATGGTTGTGTCAATGTTATAAGAGTTTTATGGTTCATGCATTTTTTGTTATTCAAATGTAAGAAGCTTTTAAAATTTGTTAAAAACCAAACTTACGAATTTCATTACCATGTACTTTCAATATTGGTGGCCTATTTTTCAAATATGTTGTGTTGTGTTGTTGACATGTCTCATGCCTACGCTTTTTTCTTCATAAGTACTTAGCTTTGGAAATTTTGTGTTTGTCTTCTTTCATGTGATTATGAATCATGGATCAAGTTTTATTGCTCTGATTTTGTTTTGGTTTTATTTAGATTTTATGTTATAGGAACAAGGATGAGAGTCAAACATCAAAAAGCAATTGAAATAGTAATATAGCTTTCTTACTTGTAATAAAGCAATTGAAAAGGTTGATAATTATTTTAGATGTTCTAACTTGATGACTTATAAAACAACTATCCTAATATTTACAAAGAGAGGCTTCTATTGTTATAGTACATAGTTATAAGGAATTAACATTATTCCTGTTGCTCTTTGCATTTTGCAGATTCAACACCAAAGATTGTGGAAGCTTCACTATTCTTACAGTCACGTTCAAAGGCTATTATTCTTGTTTGTACATCCCTTAACTATCCCCTCTTGTATTGTTTGTGCCATTTTTCAGTATAAAGTGATTTTTAATTATTATAAATAATGCTATACATATTCGTTAAAATGGTGTTTAACACTCATTATGAGTGCTATTTTATATAGATTAATTTTTTTTTTTTATCATAATTTACATAACCTTTTGGTTTGTTTGGGAACCCCTAGAAGGGTAAGAAATCAAAAGCATACAAGATATCATTTAGGACAAGTTGATTTAGGGGGCCTTTCCATAGATTTTCAGTATGTTGCTTAGGTTGTTAAACAATCTTTCTACTATAAATTCACTTATTTGTGTATGCAAAAATCTTAGTTAAGTCTTGGGAACAAGATGGGGGAATTTTTATTGATCATTGGTACTTATCAAATGCAGTAGTTAATGATATAGATGGATTTTTTTTTAAAAGATTAGATATTTCTTGAATATGTGTTACATTCTTATTGTATGGACTTTTACCATCAAGATGCATTCTTGTTGAATAAGAACTTATGCAGGAAGAAGTTTGGCAAAAGTGAGTTGGTGGTCAAAGAAGAAATCATTTGGAGGTAGAAAGCTAAAGCTTCTTGGACTATGGAAGGTGATGATAATACTAAGATATTTCATAAAATTGTTAAGGACAGAAATATTGGAAATCTGATCTGGAAATTGGAAACCAAAGAAGGGTTGACTGTTGATTACAGAAAAGTAGAGCAATAATTTACAAATTGCTTCTCCAATTTGTATTCTAATGGAAATATCTCTATACCTCTAGTGCATAGGTTCTATTGGGCCTCCATTAGGAAAGAGTATGCAAGCTGTTTGAAAAGGAGACTTGAGGTTGAGGAAATTAAGAAGGTCATTTTTCAATGCTGTCCATAAAAGGTTATTGGCCCAAATTAACTCTTCATGGATTTCTTCCAAAATCGATGGGAATTATCAAGATGTGTCGATTGTTAGATGAATAATATGAAAATGGAGTGCCAACATTATTACCAATGTTACTAGCCTATCATCCTTGTTACTAGCCTCTATAAATTTATAGCAAAAATTATTACCCGTTGCTTGAAAGTTGTTTGATAAAAACCATCGTTTCTGCAGCCTAGTAAGTCTTTATGTAAGATAGACTGATTTTTATTCAGTGTTAATAGGAAATAAAATTGTGGAAGAGTGTTGGAATAAAAAAAGGAAGAACAGAAAATGATTTTATTAAAGAACCTACAATTATGTGGAATAGAATTTCCTGGACTGTCTTCACTCCTTGAACATCTCAATATCAGTTAATGGTTGGCTATTGGTACATTTTGGAGCTTCTAAAAAGACAATGAGTAGATCCTCTATCCCCTATGTTTTTAATTTAGTTGTGGATGGATTGAGTAGATTGATGAATAATGCTTTGGGGCTAAGCTTGTGATGGTAGGTAGAGAGAGTATTGAAGTTTCTCATTTACAATTTGCTGTTTTACTCTTCTCCTTTCTCATATGATCATGAACAAAACATTGGAGACCTTCTAAAAGTTCTAGAAACTTCTAGGCTTTTTTCCAGCTTTAAAGTTAATATGTTTAAGCATAATTGTGGGATTAACTCCTTGAAAAGGAATGTCAACACTTCTGCTAATTTAGTTGGGGTGTTAGTGGGCAGTTTGTGCTTAAATATTTATGTCTTTCCTTTGGGAAATAATCCCAGATCTTATACCTTTTTGGATTCGGTGATGTTGAAAATAACTTTTTTATTTTTTGTTTCGGTTAGGGACAGGGGGAGGGTTTCTTTCTAAAGGGGCTGGACTCATCCTAATCCCATTCTTTTTTTCACCTCTTTCAATTTATTTCGTCTTGTAGTTTAAGATTCCTATTGGGTTGCAAAAAGAATAGAAAAAAATTATAAGGACTTCTTGTGGGAAGGTTATGATGTGGGAAGAGGTTCTCATCTTCTTTGGTGGGACATTGTTCTTGGCCTTTCAGGGCAAAGGGGGACTTGGTATTGGGAATTTGAAGAAAAAAAGGATTTTTTTTTTCTGTTTTGGCTGTATGGCTTTTGAGATTATCTATTGAAAAAAATTCTCTATGGCATGAGGTTTTAGTGGTAATTTTGGCCTTCATTTAAATGGGTGGGACACTAATGTGGTTAGCAGCAAAATTTTAAAATCCCTTGGAAAGATATCTGTAAAGAATAAACCTTTTTATCATTCTCACTTGCTCAACTGTAGAGTATGGAAAGGATATCCAATTTTGGGATGACAAGTGAGTAGGAGACTTTTGCATGTTTGAGTCCTTCCCTCATCTTTATAGATGCTTCTAATTATATCAGTATGGTATTCTCTCCTGTTCCCAATGTTGGAATTGGAATTTCAATTACAAAAGGAATTGAATAATAGTGAATTTCAATAATATATAATGCTTATGGAGGTAGTAGAGAAAATTTTTAAATGATGAAACAAAGAAAAATGGAAGATTTTGGAAGTTAGAGGCCGTGGATTACTAATATTGTAAATTTATATTTTAGTTGGCTCTTAATGATCCTCCCATTGGTGATTTCGGACCTCTTGATATGATTTAGAAGACTAAAAATCCTCTCAAAGCTCAAGTTTTTGTATGGCTATGGTTCGAGGCAAAATTAATACTGATGAAGTAAGCCGTAAAAATCTTTTTGTTTAGGAACTGTCTTCTTCGTGGTGTGTGATCTGTAGCAGTGTTGAGACCTCTAATAATCTATTCTTTCATAGTTCAATGACCTCAAATTTAAGGGTGAGAGCTTGTTGTTGACTTTGGGAGAGGAAAGAAAGACAAAGCTCAATAGGGAATGTATTGCTCAACTCTTCTTTGGTTGACTTGGCTAATAAGTAATTATAGGATTTTTTGTGAGAAAAGAGAGGCTGCTTTTTGCGTTGCTTTGGGCTTGGTTGCCAGGGATGTTATTTGAGGGAGATTCTTTCTTGTTTTCATATATTAATGTATTTGAGTAGAATACGTAAAACCAGGATTAGACTAGGAAACCTAATTTCTGGGGATTTGATAGCCTAATTTATAGGAATGAATAAATAATACAGTTTACATAATATCTTAAGCACCATTGGTCGTCTGGGCAGATTTTATCAAATTCTTCCAAAAAAGGAGTTTTAGGAGTCTTTTTTCTTCTTTATTCATCTCAATTGGTTTTGCAAATTAATTTTTTCTTCTAGAGGATCAATTTTATGCTCTTCTTTGCTCTTATCTGTTTACATGAAGGTGTAATCTACAGTACTATAGTTGTAGTAGAATACTGATAAGCACATAGGTGTTTTGGCTGAATATAAGTTCAACTCTACGAAGAATCGTCTTGATACTGAAAAATATGTAGTTTGCCTCCTCCTACATGTCTTATCAGAAAATTTTATTTTGTGAGATATGGTTTCCATATTCTACTTTGCCTTTATCATGTATTAATTCTTTTATTATGCTTAGAACTGTCTTTCCACCTGTTATTGTTCTCCTAGTGTCTGTTATCCTTGAAGAAATAATTTGTGGTAGCAAAGAAACATAATTGGGGGCACTATATGTTGTGAAATGTATTTACAATGATAAGGAGAATATTTTTAGTGAACATTTTGGTTTTAAAAAAATTATTGCAATTTACACTTCTTTCCTAAAAGTTTTCTATTGCTGCCATTTGCTGTCAACATGGATTAACAAAAAACTTATTCTTTTCTCTGCTGTAGGTTGCTAGTGCAGGATATGGCCTAGATCACATTGCAGCTGTTGAAATTCTCAAAACTATTAAATCTATAAATGGATTTGCCATTGCTATTGTTCTAAAGCCTTTCAGCTTTGAAGGACAAAGGCGCATTGATGAGGTACTGTGTGCTAGGGAACAATTACATTGCACACTTCCCTGAAGTAACAATACATGTCAGACAATAAACAAAATGATAATGTCTTTGTTATGTTTTTTTTTTTTTTTTAATTCTTGTGGGATTTGAGATAGGATAGTACTAGCACTTGAGAGTGTTTTTTGGGTTGCTTCATACATGAGGAATTTTCAGTAGTTTGCTTGCCAAGAAATATACGTACTCAGTTGAGATGTGATATGATTACTTTGTGATGTCTATGTTGATAAAACAGTTTTGCAAGTTTAATCGATGGAAATTATTTAGGATAATTTCTGACTAGTGAGAGGTTATTAGGACCTAGGGAAAGATATTTTTGCTTAAAGTCGAAAAAGCTCTAAAATTGATTACAAGAAGATGGCTTCGTACTAGAAGATTGAAAACTCTCATTTTATCTCTCCTTGTTGGTTCATGACTGCTGAGTTCTGATTCTTTGGGTGGTTCGGCCACAATTGTGTCTGCAGCATTCCATGATGCAGGAAATTGTCAAAAGTCGTGTAAGTCTGATAAAGTAATATAAATCTGTATATTATATGGGATGCTGATTGGGATTGTACGGCATAAGCTCCTATGGAGCACCTGGTTACTTCATGAACTATTTGCTTTGCTAAAGACACGATCTTAAAGGTTAATTTTTAAACTCTCCAGTGTTTCAGGAATCAAAAAATCAACCAAGAGAAGTAATTATAAGCAATCTTCATATTCTTCTTATTAATGAGAAAAATGTTGTGGAACAAATTCAATGTCAATGTTTTTGTGCTTAATGTGCTTGTTCTTATTGTCACTTGCTGATTGATGATTATCATTTTTTATTACTTCCTTCCATGCTTAGTTCTTATTTATGACCACATATCTTGAGAACCTCATGACAAAGAAAGTAGCAATAGACGTTTCGCAAAGTAGATACTGAATCACTGTTCATAATGGGTTCTATTCCTTGGGAGAAACAGCTTTTTTCAACATCTGGGTGGGCTATTATAGTATTCTAATTCATTTTGTTGCAAATCTCCTTCTACTTGGAATTTATATTGACTTATTTTTTCATTTCTGTACATATATTTTTTTTATTCTTCCAGATTACTTGGAACAATTATTTCAATTTTCAAAACATACTCGTTATTTGGTTTGCAGGTAAAAGATTTGGTAGCAAAACTTCAAGATCACACAAATGTTTGTATTGGTAGGTGTTGTGTTATATCTGTCATTTAATTGAACAGTTTTACTCTCATTTAGAAAATGGTAGTGCTAAGGTGTCAGACGAGCAAAGCCATCTGGACCCCAATATGGGCTGGGCTTAAGTAAGCTTAATGAGCTGACCCGTAAAATAAGTTGCGCCTGTGTCAGGCCCATCAATCACATTAAACTGGATAGAAAAAAAAAAAGATTAAAAAAATAGCTATAACCTATTTTAGATTTTGATTAAAAAAATAGCTATAACCTATTTTAGATTTTGCACTGTTTGGGCTTAAGACCAATGTCCAAAATCACAATCAATGAGTAACTGAGTTGTCAATCCCCAGCTATACCATTGAGCATCCCCACCAATGTTACAACTCCTAAAAATGGAACAAATGACTTTGGGTTGGTGTTAGTCTATAGGCTTATAGTCATGTTTGAAGAATGCTTCGATCAATTTGATGCGTATACCACCTCACAAACTAACCCATAGTCAGTTATTGTGTCACAACAAACCATAAATTGTCGAAAGTCGTAACTCTAGTATGAGACAATGTACTCAAAATGTGGAGATTATTTTACTTTGTATAAATCTAAAGACAGTAATGGCATTATCACAAAAAGTGCAATTTGTACTTTTTGTAAAATCAAAGCAAGTGGTGAAACTAGAAGTGGCGCCTCCAGTCTAAAAAGTAGTGGTAAATGCCTAATACAAGTTGGTACAAAAGACCCAGACAACAACAAATTGCTACCGTGTTTCTACTAGTTACAGTAAAGGAGTTGCTTGAGGTACCTACCAATAGTTTTTCGTAACCTGAGTTTAGAATTGCTTTCGGCATGAGACACTGTCTATATGAAGTTATTAGCTCTCTCCCAGCTACATTGCTCTCTCCAATTTTTATTTTTATTTTTCTCCTGTTTATACTTCAACATTAAAGCACATTACCTATTCTTCAGCTATTCCACTAATGGACTTGATAAGTTTAAAATGGGACATAATGTTTTTCTTTGTCATATACAGATATTGAAACTGACAGACTACTTGAAAAGGATTTGGTTACCCTAGATGAGGCTTTAAAAACTGCAAATGATGCTGTTTTGTTGGCTATAAATGCCGTCTCTGTTCTAACATCTGTAAGCATACCTTCTCTTTAATATAATTGGCTTAACAATGTTTTTCCTTGCTATAACTTATTAATATCTGAGACATTTACAGGATTTGCACAGAAAGCTAATTGATGTACCACATAATAATGCTAGGGAACTTGAAGTTTCCGAAGTTTTAAAAGTATGCTTACTTGACTTTCATGATTAGTGCAAATTATTATTGATTATTACAGGCCATGAATTTCATGATTAATTTTTTTTTTTGTTTCTTGTTGCCTTGTGCTAGCAAACATTAGGAAACTTTTTATTAATTCATTGTGTTTTTTGAAAATATCGAAAATGATTGATTTACAAAAAATGAAAACGCGTTCATTGTGTTTGTTTGAAAATAATACTTTGAAATTGTGAACATGAAAATGTGTTTGGCATGTTTATCTGAAAAAGAGATTTTAAAAATTATAAAAATATAACTTGAAATAACGTTTGGCAACAAACATAGACAACATATTTGTTAATGATCTACATAAAGAGATGTAATAGAATGAAAAAATCATGTGTGAGAGATCAATCAAGGTTTAAGTTTCATGTAAGTTTTGTTTAGGAAAGAGGAAATGTTTGTAAAGAAAAGAGGGCATTTTTGTCTGTTTTTACAAAAAAAAATAAAAATTGCTAAGTTTTCTCTCTCATAAGAATAAAAAGCAAAACCATAAAGGAACTAGTATTTTGCATTTTTCAAGGACCGAAAAATGAAAATAGAGAATTGGGTGCATAAATGAATGTAGCCTTGGACACTTTTACTTTCTCATTCCCATGTTCTAATATATGTTTCATTTCTTTCTATTTCTTTTATCTGTCTTTTCAAGGCTAATGTAACAGTGTACAGATTCTGGGAAACTTCAAAGAAGCTAAAATTGGATTTGGAGCTGGTTCCCACATCAAAACTTCAATTTCACAAGCTATATATGACTGCCCTTTCATTGGTGCTGGTCTAAAGGTAAGATCTAAGGGAATATAAGTTCACTGCTTATATAGTTCCTACTTGGATTGATTAAATGTGTTCCTATTTTTTTGTTTGGTTTTGTTCATTGGTGCCACTATAAAGATATGAAAACATGAACTAGAGTGCACAGTTTATAAAGCCATTGTGCGCCCATCCATTTGTGCATGTGCATGATTGTCTTGTGCAGGTTTTCTGGTCTTTACCCCATTTCCACTGCTGGTGGAAACTTTTAGAATACATTCATCATAAATGAACGTCCTTGTTTTGTTGTGTGTTTATATGGCTATCCATTGATGCTGATTATTTTCTTTTTTGTGCACAGGAATTGAATGGCTTGGCGATATGCATTGTTGCAAGCTCAGAGCTTATTGATGATGATGATTTACTAGGCTATTTGCATACTTTCCGTCAAACTATGGAATACACAAGGGAAATCATTATATCTTCTGTTCATGAACCTAATCTGGAGTCCAACCTGCTAATAACAACAGTTGTTACATTAGGGTATGTATTGACTTTTGAGATTAAGAATGCTAACTATATAGCCCTTAATTCTAAATTTGTTGTTCATCAGTGAAATCAATATCCCTTGAGAGGCTGAACTGTTTCATTGTTAGTTTGATTTACAGTTCTTTTTTAGATGAACAATTTGAAGCTTATCTAATCCCACTGATATCAGGTTCGGCTATTTTGAGTTTCCATTAAAGTAAAAAGGAAGAAAAACACTCATTTATTCGACAGTCATAACTTACAAATAGTAGAACTCCTTGAAACCAAATTGTGCAAGAAGTTTTTCTATGTTTTCAAAGATAAGTTGTGCTATTGTCATGGATTTTTCAGTTTTGATTGTTGTTGAGTTCATTCGTTTACATTTTCTGCCTCTTGGCAATATGTGAATATGTGTGCTTTTCATTTTAATCCCTTCATAATCAGAGGCAGGAAATTTGATATATACAGTTTCTCTAACGCATGAGCCCACACTAGCCATGCATCAGCCTGCCAAGAGCTCATATAAGTTCAAGCAAATGGTTGTATCTGCTTTCTAATCTAACTGCTATAATTTAAGTGTCATTTTACCTGTGTTAATTATTTCAACAACTTTTAGTTATACTAAATGACTAATGTAACACAGCATTAGGCCTAGTGGTTTTGACTTGGGTTCATTCCCCTAGTAATCATGGGATTGAGTAGTATCATACTGCTTGTCTCTTGGGGCTACTGTGTCCTACAGGGAGACTGCATTTAAACTTGAGTGCTGTAACAGTCATGAACACTTTGTTTGCCAGAAATAATAAAATGAAGAAGAAGGGTAGTGGGTGTTGGTCAATTTCAAGTTATGAATCTAATTTTGCTTATGCCTTTATATCTTAATGTCTCACATAATTTCCTGTGGTTACCAGTTCTCTTGAACAGCAGGCCTCGCAGGAAAGCAGCATTTTATCTAGATTGGCCCTTCATTTTCCCTTTGTTTCTAATTTATGGCGGAGATCCCATCCAAAATTAAACAATACTCAAGGAAAAAATGCAATTGAGAATGCATGCCTTCCTAAAGTGATTAGTTCACCAGAATCTGGTGAAATGGAAAATATTATTGCTGTCATGGAAAGATTTAACTACTCTGAAGAAGCACAGACAGTATTGGGCAATGACAACTATAATGATTCCAGGTTAATTGTTTTTCCTTTTAGATTAATTCACCCTGAAGTTTCTCACACATTAAAAGTCTCGTTAATTTTTTGCTATTCTGGAATTCATAATAGCGTGTATGGACAAAGTGAAGCTGAATTATTTGATCCCAGGACTGAGCCTTCCAACTTCTATGATCAAATTACGGAAGGTAGCTCTGTAAACTCTCTTGCTATTGTTACAGTTGATTTACCAATTTGGACAGTTGTAAAATCCTGCCAATATTTTTATTTGGCAATCATGGTTAAAATGCATTATTTAGGAACTCCTTCCTTCCAAAGGGAACCGCTCAATGGTTGGAACTTGGGACCTGGTTATCAGACTGCACAAGAGTGGGCTCGAGAAAGGGCAGCTGACTCTGGGTCTACCTCAACACTTGATAACCTGAGTATCTTCTGCCTTCCTGTTGGTGTAAGACCATCGGAGGAGTTGAAAGACAGGGCCAGTATATTAAATATTTCAAAACTGCAAGAGCTGAAGACTGGAGATGATGTCAAAGCACTGCCACTGGTTAGGGACTTCAGTAGCACCGCTTCTACCCTGTTGAAGGGAAGAACTGCTGATGGTCAAAAGAAACAAGGAGGCCTTTCGAGTCGTGCAGCATCTATGCTGGTAATTTACAAGTAAAAAGATGTTCTTTAATGGACAATAAAGTTTTGAGGCATACATATCTTCTGAAAAGCTATTTTTTCTTATGCCAATGTATCTTGTTCTAAATAATTTTCAAACATGCTGAGAGAAAAATTAAATGGTTCGTATTTAGATATATAATTAGTATTTTTTCAGCAAAAATGGAATTTGATATATGTTAAGCAATTGATAAGAGAAAGTTACAGCTTTTCCTGTTTGCATAGTGTAATTGGACACTAGGAATGAATAATCAAATTGTTTATTACTATGAAATCAATACATGAATTTATACACTATAGGAATTCTAAGTTAGGAAGCTAGATCAACTAGGAAAGGA
>WYDK02000051.1:2266552-2280140 GCA_009867345.2 Toxicodendron radicans
CCAAATTCGAACCCTAATCACCCAATTTTAGCTCTGATACCATGTAATTGGACACTAGGAATGAATAATCAAATTGTTTATTACTATGAAATCAATACATGAATTTATACACGATAGGAATTCTAAATTAGGAAGCTAGATCAACTAGGAAAGGAAAGTATCCTAAACTACCAAAACTATACAATCAACTATAATAGGAAGTATATAATAGGAAAGTACAACTGTAACACATAGTAGGAAGGACAATGCATTATTGATTCTTTTGAATCACATCGTCTTTGAACTGCACAATGGGTTAAAGTTTCTTTAACACGTATAAAAATGCCTAATTTTTTAGTGTCGTATTAAAAAAAATAATTGTCAAACAAGATTATTGAATATTCTTAATAAATTTTAGTTTCGGTTCTAACGTCACTGTAACTATTATTCCATTTGAAAGACAGTGATATGCTCTATTTTGTGGCGCTACTTCCCAAAATTTATCAAAATCTTAAGATGTTGTTGATCATGTATGAATGATGTTTTGGTCAATTTCAAGTTCAAAATCATAGTGCTTTCAGAAGCATTCAGACATTAAGGGTATGTTTTAAGGTCTTTCTACCACATTCCATAAATTTTGCTCTCTGCTATGTTGAGCCCATTCATAGGGATGGCAAAGCAAATATCCTGCTTTATTTATTTTTATTTTTTATGTTTCAAGAAAATAGTAGATTTTCTTAAACTTTATTAATTTATATGTTAACCATGGTTGTAATATATGTCTTCTGGTGAATAGTAGCTTTGAATATTTGCTCCTTATGCATTATTTTTTGGACTTGGCTGGCCAACACATTGCTTTGTATATTTTTGTTTGCACCATCTTGAACATGTGGTTAATCTATTAAAATAGAAACCTATTCAACTTTCTAGAGTTTTAAGGGTCTAGCACAAGACAAAGAATTTTATTGTTTCTTAGTTTCTTTCTACATGATGGTAATAAAAAAATTCAAATGTGCATCTGTAATTGGAGCCTCCTAATATAGTGGTATACAGTGTTAACTGTTTGGTTGCTTGAAGTTGATCTGTTTTTCATAGTTATCAATTTTCAGTACGCAAGGGCTTGGTCCTGATTGTTTAATTTCCCAGCAGGAGGCTGAGCGTGATTCACCAAAAAAATGGACTCCTGTGATAGAGATGCAGTACAGAGGAGGAGTCTATCAGGGACGCTGCCAAGGAGGTCTTCCTGAAGGAAAGGTATTTGGAACGCCTTTTCTGGAGCATATTTGTTCTGTTTTCAGGAAAAGAATTAAATACCAGATTTTGCATGCAGGGTCGTTTGATTCTTGTTAATGGAAGTATATATGACGGTTTGTGGCGTTATGGTAAGAAATCAGGTCTGGGTACATATTACTTCAGTAATGGAGATGTGTTTCAGGGTTCATGGAGAGATGATGTCATGCATGGAAAGGTTTGTTTTCTCATTTAAGCTTGAATCTAGTAATCACTGCTGACCTTATTAGGGACCTCAAAACAGATTTAAACCATTTCTAATATTAGGGACCTCTATGATGATTTTTGAACTCTCAACCACAAGATTGTATTATCTTTAAACTAATGGTTAGAGACCTTAGTGAAATTACCTCATGTAGAGTCTTATTGTAGTTTCAAATGTTGATTTTGACAAGAACTTTCCTTTTATTAATTCAATTGAAGTTGTCATCTTGATACTGCTTTTGGTTGTGAAATTGCGGAATTCACTCAACACATTTTGCTTGTGAACATTAACGTTTTACAAGCATTTAGGATATTTTAATGAGAACAGTATAAATGTTTGTAAAATAGTATAAAAATGCTTTGAGACATGAACTAAAACCAGTTAAATGTCAAGTGGTAATGAAGCCAGTTACAGGCCTGTGCAGGGTGTGGAGGGGTGAGAGCGGCACCATGGCCACTGGACAATGTTTAGAATTATAGTAATGATGGAGATGGATCTTTAACTCACATAAATTATTGTGTAAATTTTTATATAGAGATCAGCGGCAAAGTCTTTTTCCCATTGGAGCAAGTAGATGTTTTGATGAAGTAAAGCTCTGTTTAGTAACTATTAGCTGTAGCACATAATGACTTTAGGATTGTAAATAGTTTTGAAATTGTTTGAAATCTTGTTTCAAATTGACATCTTGCTCGTGTTTCAACCAATCAACATCAAATTCTCCTATTTTGTTTATGTTTCATGCAAGTATATATATGAATGTCATTTTCTCAAGTCTAAATATCAACATATATCATGCACAGTTATTTCTCTTTAACTTCTGCATTCCAAATTGCATGTTCCATTTGTAATTGACAAAAATAGATAGAATTGGATTTCTTTTTCTTGACAATAAGTAACCAGCATATAGGATGGATTTCTGAGGGTGTCTTTCTAGATAATGCTGAAGTTTCTTATCTATGGTAATGAAGGGTTGGTTCTATTTCCACACTGGGGATCGATGGTTTGCAAACTTTTGGAAGGGGAAGGCCAACGGTGAGGGCCGCTTCTATTCAAAGTATGGTGACGTGTTTTTTGGTCATTTCCAAGATGGATGGCGACATGGCCACTTCCTTTGCATTGATGTTGCTGGAGAAAGGTGTGTATTCCTTTTGCTGTATAACCTTTTCATATTTCAGAAGCAATATGAAATTTAATCAGAATGTTAACAAATAGGCAATCTTTAAAACACTCTTTTACACCCTGATATGCTATCTTTCATTTACTAGAAATAACAGACATTATGTACCTTCATTGTCTGCTACAGTAGTGTACTGAGTTTAACATCATTATCTGCTCCATGCCATCCTGTGATTAAGAATTCAATATGTGTGAAGATTTTTGAATATCCTTCCTAAAGTATGCATCAGAGTGGACCACCTTCTTTAAGCTTTTCTACTCTTTGTTACTTTTCATTTTTTCCCCCCGATTTCGGCGATTGCAGGAGGTAAAAGGAACTATCACTTAACAAATTTAGAGGATTAAAGAGTGAAAATGAGTCTTGAGCGTGTGAGTGTGAGGGAGGATTGTCTAAGACAAATGGTAGTATGGGTGTGGTTAGCTGAATAATTCTGTTATAAGAGAGAGAGAGAGAGAGAGAGAGAGAGACTGAATAGGATAAAAGTAGACAGAGAGAATGGGAGGGATATTCTGGAAAAGTGAAAGGTGCAAAGTGGAGATGGCTGGCCCTCGAAGTCCAGCAAGCTACGATCTTTTTCTTTCTTTCAGTGTGTTGGTTTATTTTCGTTTTGCTTGTTCTCAATTTGATGTCTAGGAGTTGAACTTGGTGTAGAACCTTTTGAATATCAATACAACATTTGTTGCTCGCTTAATTCTTGGTTTGCGTTGTTTTACTGTTGTATTTCTGGGTTGTTCTTAGTAGGAAATTGTAGTTTGGTTGTGTGTTTGCTATTTGGCAGCAGGTATCCATCATTTTGGTATTAGAGCATGGTTGCCTAGGTTATGGTTGGGACAAGAATGGAGTCAAGACAGAACAATGTTGAAAGAGAAGTAGCAAAGTTGGGTGTGGATATGGGAACAATCTGAGAGTTGATGGTTGATATTCAAACACAGATGAGAAGGCGTGACGAGGAAGAAGCAAGTTGAGAACAGGTGAATCATTTGGTGATGCTAATCGTCAAGGAAAGAATCGGAATAGGGCAGAATGTTCGAGAGTTAATGGAAAAAATCGGAATGAAATAGGGTGCGAAAAAGTAGAGATACCTGTCTTTCAGGCGACGATCCGTACAACTAGATTTTTTGAGTGGAAAGGTACTTTAGTCTGAATGGAATTACCGATGAAGGGAGGTTGACAGCGGCCGTTGTTTGTATGGAAGAGGAAGTCATAAATTGGAAATTGGTTCCAGTGGATTGAAACCCGAGCGTCGGTGACTCCCTGGCCAGTGTTTTAACTTGCTTTAATTTAACGCTTCAGTGGGACTCAGGAGAATAACCTATATGAAACGATAATGGCAATGAAACAGACCGGTTCTGTCGCAAATTTCAGGTGCCGTTTGGAAGTAGTAGCCGCCTTGTTAGTTGAGGAGAAAGAAGAGATCTTAAACACTGCGTTTTTGAATGGACTCAAGCTGGAAATTCGGGCTGAGTTGAGAATGGCCCAACCCAATTCACTTATCCAAACCATTGAGCTGAGTTGGCCCAACGCATTGAAGACAAAATTTGGCCCTAAAGAAGGCCCCCGTATTGTAGCAGCAAAAGGTGTAAGGGTAAATGGGCCTGGGCAAGGAATGGGGTTGAATATACCAGGATCCAAAAACTTTAGCATGAATTTTACCCGACCCAACGATTTAGTAAAATCCCCAAATTCGAGTGATGCCCAAAAATCTTCCTTCAACTTCAACACTGTTTGAAGAAATCCAGAGAGTTCTCTACAAGGGTCAACAATCAGTTCCACAACAAGAGACCATCAACCCATGTCCTTCTGTTCAGTCAACCAACCACCCTTTCCACGCTGAGACTTTTTGTTTCGATGGATGACTGAGGCAGAGATTCAAAGAAAAAGAGAAAGAGGCTTATGTTTTAAATGTGATGGGAAGTACTCTCCTAGCCACAAATGAGATGATAAGCAATTCATATCCTCCTTGTTGATGAAG
This sequence comes from Toxicodendron radicans, assembly GCA_009867345.2. NCBI lineage: Eukaryota > Viridiplantae > Streptophyta > Magnoliopsida > Sapindales > Anacardiaceae > Toxicodendron > Toxicodendron radicans. Next base: position 2,271,176 of record WYDK02000051.1, read on the forward strand.
AGGAAGAGGATCTAGAACCTATAGGAGAAGATGAAGGTGCGTGAGTAGTTGAAGAACAACCTCCGGGAAATGTCGAACTGTCGCTTAGCTCGGTGGTGGGCATCAACAGTCCACAGACCATGAAACTCAAAGAGTTCATCCAAGGTAAGGGGGTGATTGTTTTAATTGATAGTGGGGCATCCCACAATTTTGTGAGCAAAGACAGTGTTGATAAACTGGAGATACCTGTTGAGAAAACTCAAGCATTTAGGGTGAGAGTGGGTGATGGGTAGAGGTGCGAAGTGTGGGAGAATGTAAAGCAGTGTGTTTGGAGCTTTAGGGGATTAAGATAATCCAAGATTTTTTTCCATTCAATATGAGTAGTGTCCATGTGTTGGGAGTGGCTTGGCTAGAAACGCTTGGGGAAACTACCACGAATTGGAGGGAACATATTATGAAGTTCAAGGTGGGTGATGAAATGGTAAAGTTATTGGTGACCCGTCCCATAGTAAAACAATGGTGTCCTTAAAAGCAATGATCAAGACACTGCAAAGTGAAGGCTAGGGGTATATGGTAGAGTTCGGCCAGTTACAAAAGCAGTCTGAATGTGAGAGAGAGGTGGACAACTTACTGTTGCCAGCGTTGGATAGATTTTAGGTTGTTTTTGAGCCCTTATCAAAATTACCACCCAATAGACCACATGACCATGCCATCCAATTGTTGCCTGAATCCTAACCCCAGAATCTTAGGCCCTATAGGTACCCTTATTGTAAAAAAAAAAAGGGAGTTGAGAAGATCATTGCGGAGATGCTAGCATCGAGAATCATTAAACCCAATGTAAGTCCCTTCTCAAGCCCTGTTTTGCTATCAAAGAAGAAAAACGGGGCCTGGTGGTTTGTGTGGATTACAGAGCGTTGAACAAGCTGACTGTCCCAGATAAATTTCCCATTCCAGCCATTGACGAGTTGTTCGACGAACGAGGAGGTATTCTCAAAACTTGATCTGAAGTCCGGCTATCATCAGATTCGAGTCAAGACACCCATAAGACAGCCTTTCGAACTCACAAGGGGCACTACAAATTTATGGTTATGCCCTTCGGATTAACCAACCCACCATCGACACTTCAGGCTCTGATGAATGAGATCTTCCGGCCGTATCTCAGAAAATTTATACTTGTCTTTTTTGTTGACGTCCTGGTGTACAACAAAACAATGACTGAACATGCACAACACCTTGGCATTACACTTTGAATTCTGGTGTCAAACAAGCTAGTAGCCAACCAAAAGAAATGCTTCTTTGGGCAACGTCATTGGAGTATCTTGGTCATATAATTCCAGTTCAGGGAGTGGCGGTCGATCCATCAAAAATTGAGAGCATTGTTAATTGGTCAGTCTCGAAATATGTGAGGGCTCTTAGAGGATTCTTGGGGTTAACTGCCTATTACAGGAGATTCGTCCGATGTTACGCTAAGATTGCTCTCCCTCTTACAACATTATTAAAAAACGATTGGCCTTTGAAGAGCTGAAGCGTATTCTGACCACTGTGCCCATTTTAGCCATGTCGAATTTTTTCAAGCAGTTTGTGATTGTGACGGATGCCTCGGGGAATGGATTGGGTGCGGTACTGATGCAAGAGGGCAGGCCATTAGCCTTTTTAAGTAAGGGATATCACTCAGTTCGAAGCTCAAGTCAATTTATGAACGGGAGTTAATGGCAGTGGTCTTGGCTGTCCAAAAAGGGAGGCACTACTTATGAGAAAGCATTTTGTTATCTGGACAGATCAACGAAGCTTGCATTTCTTAACCGAACAGCGGTTATTGGGAGAAGACCAACAAAAGTGGGTGATGAAACTACTAGGCCTGGATTTTGAAAGACAATACAAGCCGGGACTAGAGAACAAATCTGCTGATGCTCTATCTCGGCGACTAGATGATGTGGAGATCAATGCTTTATCAGTGGGTTGTTTCAATGGGTTGGAAGAATTTGAGGAAGCAATACAGAAGGATGACAAACTGCGCTGGATTATCCAGTAGCTTATGACCGATCCACAAAGTTATCTTCCTTTCAAATTAGTGGGTCGACACTTGATGTATAAGAACAGCCTAGTTGTACCAAGCAAAGGACCTCACATTTAGAAACTATTATATGATTTTCATTCGTCCCCAATTGGGGGACACTTGGGATTCTTCCGGACTTACAAGCGCCTCATGAATGTAGTAGCGGAAGGTATGAAAAAGGACATTCAGGCTTATGTGGGGGCATGTGCGGTGTGCCAACAAAGTAAATACGAAGCTCGAAGTTCAGCGGGGTTGCTCCAACATCTTCCCATTCCCACTCAGGTTTGGGAAGATATCTCCGTGGATTTCGTTATGGGTCTCCCTAAGGCACATAATGTCGATACCATCTTGGTAGTGGTGGATCAACTTACTAAATACAGTCACTTCTTAATGTTGAAGCATCCGTATACAGCCAAAGAGGTGGCAGCTTTATTAGTTAAAGAAGTGGTCAGATTGCAGCATGGGTTTCCAAAGACCATCGTTTCTGATTGGGATCGTGTTTTTATGAGCCACTTTTGGGGGGAATTATTCAAACAGTCGGGAATAAAGCTCCATATGAGTTCAGCCTACCATCCTCAGACTGACGGACAAACTGAGGTGGTGAATAGGTGTTTGGAAACTTATATATGCTGTTTTGTAGGAAGCCAGCCGCGACATTGGCCAAAATGGGTTCAGTGGGCGGAATTCTGGTTTAATACGACCTACAACAGCTCAACTGGCATGAGCCCCTTTAAAGCACTCTATGGACGGGATCCTCCCACATTATTGAAATACACTGATCAGAGTTCATCTGTAGATGAAGTCAACCAGCAGCTTAGGCATCGAAACAACATTATCCTTGAGCTTAAGAACAATCTTAGCAAGGCTCAGAATCGTATGAAGAACTACGCTAATGAGAAAAGGAGGGATGTTCAAATCGAAGTGGGGGAAACAACCTATCTAAAGCTCCAACCTTATCGCTTGCGATCCTTGGCTTAACAATACAATGAGAAACTTCGTCCAAGGTCTTATGGTCCATTCTAGGTTATTGGGAAAGTGGGAGCTGCAGCCTACAGGCTGGCATTGCCGAATTCAGCACGCATCCACAATGTGTTCATGTCTCCCAATTGAAGAAAACCGCCTTTACCCTACCAAACACTCAGCCTCTCCCAGAATCACTCAATGAAGATCTAGTTCTAGTCGTGGAACCTGAAGAAGTGCTGAGGATCAGAAGCTTGCTTAATGGGAAACAAGAAGTTCTTATTAAATGGAGAGGGCTGCCTGATCATGAGAACACCTTGGAAGACTACACCGCACTGACATGCAGTTTCCCTCATTCCACCTTATTGAAGAAACACCAGATATGTTATTCTACAATAGGAAGCGTAGGAAGGAGATGTAGAAGATTAAAGAGTGAAAAGAAGTTCTGAGCGTGTGAGTGTGAGGGGGGATTGTCTAAGACAGATGGCATTATGGGTGTGGTTAGCTGAAGAATTCTGTTATAGGAGAGAGAGAGAGAGAGAGACTGAACAGGATAAAAGTAGACAGAGAGAATGGGAGGGGATATTCTAGAAAAGTGAAAGGTGCAGAGTGGAGGTGGCTGGCCCTCGAAGTCCAGCAGGCTACGATCTTTTTCTTTCTTTCAGTAGGTTCGTTTATTTTCGTTTTGCTTGTTCTCAATTTGATGTCTAGGGGTTGAACTTGGTATAGAACCTTTTGAATATCAATACTACATCTGTTGCTCGCTTAATTCTTGGTTCGTGTTGTTTTACTGTTGTATTTCTGGGTTGTTCTTGGTAGGAACTTGTGGTTTGGTTGTGTTTGCAATTTGGGAACAGGTATCCATCACAATTACTAAGTTACTGCTACTCGCCGTTTTGGGTAGTTGCATTTCTGCTCTCCGAGTGTATCCTACAGTGGTTGGGTGTAAGATTTGGTATGGCTAACACTGATTAAGTTTAGCAGTTTGTATAGATTATTTTGGTAGGATTTAGGCTTTGGTGGTATGCCCCTCATTTTTTCTTCAAATTTCTCTGATCCTGATTTCATTATTGTTTTAATCTTATTGATGCATTCTCCTCCCCAATTTACGTCTCACTTCTCAATGAAAGAACTTAACATTTGAAAATCTCAACACCATAGCTGTTTTTTGAATACTCAAGTTCTAGGAATTTTGACGATTTACCAAGTTTTGTATATGAGCCCATGCTGTGACTGGCTTGACATTGTGGTGTTACTTATATGAAACTTAATGAAATTCTGAAAGTTTTCCTACATCAATTCGACAGCTTCAATTTCGAGTAGACAAAGAAAGGCTTATGTATTGACATTGAAAACAGTTCAGTTGGTTTGTGCGTTGTGGCGTATATTCAATTCCTTTTGAATCCAAGCCTCTTTTTTGCACTTGGTTCTGGTCTTCTATGTCTGATTGCTCTGCTGCCCCCTATCTTTATCTTCGATATTGATTCTAGAATTGTTTGTGCATTTTGAGGTTCTTAACATGCATTTGTTCATGGCGTATTTGCAAATTACAGGCATTTGAATCTAAGATCACCAACTGTTAATTTTTCCTCTTCGCTTCATGATCTCATTATTTTCCCTATTAAAATATGTGTAATAACATTGTTGTATAACAAACCTGATCAGCGTGCTCAAATGATTGTATTTGCAGATGCATTGAAATATGGGATGAAGGTGTTCTTGTAAGCCGTAAGCAGTTAGACTCTAATACTCCTACTGAATGATTTCTGTGCTGTTTACTGGTTTCTTTTCTTTCCCTTGTAAAGTAGTAGATTTGATAAGAAATAGCAAGAGAAATTGTGAAAGAAACGTCTGAAAACTGGTCTCTGGTATCACATTTTTTATCAAAAACCATCTTCATATAAAATGTATAGTTTTCAATGCCTAGCAGATTTTTTTTTTTCCTTCCAGACATTCATTTGCATTAGGAACTGTAGATTTTATAACTGATTTTAAGGGTCATAATGTTTCCAATTCGGCATAATGGATTTTTATTCTCTGCGGGCAAAATATCTGAAAGGTAAATTGTTTTCACAAGACTTCATGAAATACCATTGTTGAGATTTAAATTTATTATTGACATGACTTAGTTTGGAAAGTAATAAATCTTATCTTTGCTGCATGGAATAGGGAACTTGTTGGTAGGAGAACTACTACTCGGACCTCTTCCATAGATTTACAATTTTACGTATGAAGTTGTCAAAAAATAAATCAAGGTTCTGAAACCCGGCTTGGGCAGAAACCCAGTCAGGCGATTGGGTCTCGGGGTCGGACCGGTGACATCATCATGTTGATGTCAGCAAGTAAAATCAAGCAGGTACCAAATAATAGGAATTAAATAAAACCAAATTCAAGGCTTGAAGATTTAATTCTTAAGCATGAGCATTTCAGCAAGTAAAATAGGAAGTAAATATGTAAGACCAAACAATACATCACCGTAAGCTAGCAGGGAATTCAACATCGAATGACCCAAGTAATAATCAACCACAAGTTTTCACGGCACCAACAACCTAGTTCTTAAATGAGACAAAGATCTTAAGTATTTTCAATTCCGTTAGCTAATTCAACTTCGTTTAATAACAATAAACAAAAGCATTGAGTATAAAATCAGCCAGAAATAAGTTCAAAAGATGAAGAAGCAAGATCCTATACACAATCACAATTAAAATAGAGGAGGTCAATTGCGAGGTTTATTGAACTTGGAAGAGGATCTATATTGAGAAGGTGAATAGACGAGAGCAGCAACCATGGCTCTTGGAAGAACCACATACATAACTGTTGGAGGGTTTTTTCCATGCTTAGATGTGCGCCATGTGTCCCAGGTCAAGGACGCAATATCAACTAGCAAGAGCGTGTCACGTCTCCTTTCCCTCATTGACAATCCAAAATGGGGAAGTGAGTGGTTTCCGGAAAAGACTGTTGATAGCATTTAATGCGATTATTGTGGCAAAGTATGGATGAAGCGTCTAAGGTTGGCTTAATTGGGATTAAGCATGAGTTTTCTATCGAAGATCCAGGATATCCGGGATAATGCATGCAAAGATCACTGTAATCCATCTACTCTCACCAATCGTCAAAACGGAGGGCTATATAAGGAGCAGCAATGGTGGAAGGGAGAGAGGACTTTTGGGGTAGACTTACAGTCACGATTGCTATTTTCATATTTTTTTTGTAACTTGTTCTATAACATCAGTGGACATAGGCTTGGTCTATAAACCGCCGAACCACTTAAAAAACTCTCTCTTGAATTTATATTTTGTCTAATAACCCCCACATGTTCACCTTCACCACGCTAACCATCTGATATCATAGTCGATATATGATGGTTACGCCCCTACTTGCTCGATCCCAAACAAGGTCGATCGAGTATCTCTCATTTGTACGGATTTTCGTACTAACAATAACCACTACTGCAAGCTTCACCACCAACTACTTCCCTCTCATTATTGCCATTCTTTCGATTTTGATTTCTTCTTCTAACTCTCTTGATCCCTTTCAAATTCAGACCTAACTATCTTTACCATTTGAATCTTGCAAATCAGCAAAGGACAATAGAGTGAAGAAGTACAGTTTCGCTTGGCGTTAAAGTTAAACTGGATTCAATTTTGATTTCCTGTAAACTTTAGAGTTTAAAGTGAAGAAGAAGATTGAAGATGCAATTTGGAGATGGAGTTTGAAGGTTGCAAGAAGTGAAATCAGCGAAGAAAGAAGCTCGATTGAAATGAAAAATGAAGATGCAAATTTGGGATTGTTTTTTTTAAGGATTAGATTTACATATAATTAGTGAACCGATTTAGCCCTCGAGACGGTTGAACATACAGTTTAGCACTATTCTGTCGGTCTATTACCAGCCCAAAGCGATTTTTAACAATTATCGAATTTTTAAGTGAACTGAACCAGAGTCGAGGTTGGTTCTTGATCGAACCAATCAGTTCAGTTCGGTTCGGGTTTTAAAACAGTGAATAAATATAAGAGTGAATATAAAAAGTCAAAACTTATTATATTCATTCTTTTATTCATTTCTACCACATCATTTTTTATGCATATTTTTGTAAGAGATATTTGTGTGTAGTGTTATTTGTTCTGATAGAAAATATGAATTATTACAATTTTCATTATGGGGTTTTTAGTATATCTGCATAGTTTTGTCAAATTTTCTAATCTACCCATAATATTTAAAATTCGACCCTACCCCCATTTCATATAATTCTGTTAATAAAAATTTGTTAAATATGTCTATGCCATTTTTTACCCTTACATTAAATTTTCATAATCACCCGAAACCCATTGCAACTTACATTTATTTAATCAAAATTTCCAACATTGTTTTATTTATGCAACAAACTTCACAAAGTTTCCATTTACATCTCAAATCTCATAAAATAGAATCAAAGCTACATTAATCAACAAAGTTTATCAAACGAACACCAAAATCATCTGTCTTAGCCAAACACCAAAAATCATTTGTCCTCAACCAAACACTAAAAATCATCATCTAAAATGACATCCAAAACATTATTGTCGTTAAATGGCACTCCACAGTTGGTCAGTTTTGGTCGCCGTGTGAGGTGTTTGTGGTTATGGTTGTCACTTACGTCATAAAGTCAGATTATCTAGTCATCGCTTGGGCCCTCAAGGAGAAGGATTAGTATGATACATGGTGGGCCAAACAGAAGGGAGAAAAGAGAAGAAGAAACAACTATGGAGGGAGAGAGGAGAAGACAAAAGTAAGAGAGAGAAGAAAGAAAGGAGAAGAGGAGAAAGAAAAAATTAAAGGAAGTTGGGGGGAAAAATAAAAAAGGAAAGGGGAGAAAATAAGGGATTTTTGTAAAGTTCAAATTATCTATTTGGACTTTCTTAGAATTTCAAAATATAAATATTACCTTAACAATTGTTAACTTTAACTGGAAAAACTAACGGAATAGTGGTTAGGGTCTAATTTTCGGTACTAGAAGTGGTAAGGAATTGGAGAAAACTATGGGGCATTTGGTTAAGAGAATACTGTATTATTGAGAAGGCTATATTAATGAGAAGATATATTACCTTGAAAGATTACTATGAATGTTATATTAAATATGTTTGGTTAGATTAGAATAAATTGGTAGGTATAAATAATTAACATGTTTGGTTAGGAGAAAAAAAATAATTCTAGGAGAAGTCTTTTCCTAAATTGCTCTTCTTTTTTAATATTATTATTAATATAATATAATAAAATTATATTACAATATAATATTATATAATAATAATATTATAGTCTTATATTATTAATAATATTTATATTATTAATAAATAATAATATTATTATATTAGATTATATTATTGATACATTAGGTTAGATGGTTAATGGATTTGCTGAGAAATTAATTTGGGGATTTAATTTGGTAAAAGTACAAGGGTAATAATGTCCAAATATTTTATTGGTTAGGAGTAAATTTTGATTGCTTCTTTTTACACACGCAATATGTAACAAGTGCATTAGTCACAAAAAGTAATAAAGTAATAAGTAGAGTATCGTTCTCACGACGATTGCTTGTTAAAAACTGATTTTCCTAACTGTTATCAAGTTGGAGAGATCGAAAGATGTTGAATTTGGCAGGAGCTATTTAAACGGAAATTAAAACAAAACTTACAATGTAAATTAAAATCTAGCTAAAAGAGCAATAACAATTCTACAGAAATATCAATTAAGACAAGTGGTTAGGGTTTTGACTTTATTAGGATACTTTGGATTAATCAACGATTTCTATCACTCTAAAGTTCACATGCAAGGATTATACAACGAAAAACTCAATTCTGTAGAATATACCTTCTTAGGCTATATTCTTCATTAACTTAAATGGAATTCTAAAATAAATTCATAGATCTCTAAACCTATCTCTAGCATTCATTAATCTATGATAATTTCTCAAGATATCAACACATGATTCACTT
>WYDK02000051.1:2290385-2304589 GCA_009867345.2 Toxicodendron radicans
CAGATCATCTCAGGATTTCACAAAACTTCTGGATGATGTTTTTCTTTACAAAAACGCGTCGTAAATGTCATGTTTTGGTTCATGCGCCCGTTTTGTCCTGAAATAGAAAATAACGCACTTAAGTGATGTTCAGGATCAAAACTATGCAAAAAGCATCTGATCATCCTAATAAACTTATGCATACAACACTACAAAACCAGGATTATCACTCATCAAAACCGTTTTGTCCTGAAATATGAAATAAACACAATTTAGTAGTAATCAGGACCAAAACCAATCTGAAAGCACTCGATAATCCTAATAAACTTAAGCACAAAACGATACTAATTAAGGCTTATCAGTAACGCAAGAGTTGCGTAGATCTGAGATAGTACGTCACGAGCCCAAGAGATATGGTTTCCTCGTGACTCAGCACGGTGATGTACTGGTCTATCAAGACGATGAGCCCAGCACCTACGAAAACACTATGTTAGATCCAGATTTCGCTAAATGGTTGGTTGCCATGAAAGTTGAGATGGACTCTATGTACCAGAATCAAGTATGGACTCTGGTGGATACACATGAAGGGGTAAAACCCATAGGGTGTAAATAGGTCTTCAAAAAGAAGACTGACATGGATGATAACATGCAAACCTATAAAGCACAGTTGGTTGCTAAGGGTTTTAGACATAAACATGGCATAGACTATGATGAAACCTTTTCGCTAGTTGGTATTCTGAAGTTTATTCGGATTATGCTTGCGATTGCTGAATACCATGACTATGAGATTTGGCAGATGGATGTCAAAACTGCTTTCCTAAACAGAAACCTTATGGAGGATGTCTATATGACACAACCCGATGGTTTCGTTCTTGATGGACAAGCGCATAAGGTATGTAAGTTGCAGAGATCCATTTATAGACTCAAGCAGGCTTCAAGGAGCTGGAATATTCGTTTTGATGAGGCTGTTAAAGAGTTTGGATTCATCAAAAATGAAGACGAGCCTTGTGTATACAAGAAATTCAGTGGGAGCGCTGTGATATTCCTAGTATTGTATGTTGATGACATACTTATTATTAGGAATGATATACCGAACTTTCAAACGGTAAAGACTTGGTTATCCAAGTGCTTCTCCATGAAGGACTTAGGAGAGGCAACCTATATCCTCGGCATAAAGATCTACTGCGATAGATCAAATAGGTTGTTTGGTCTAAGTCAGAGTACATATATTGACAAGGTGCTGAAGAGATTCAGCATGGAGGAATCCTAGAAAAGGATTTCTACCAATGTCACATAATGTATATCTCTCTAAGGATATGTGTCCTAAGACACAAGAAGAGAGAGAACAGATGAGTAGGATTCCATACACATCTTCTATTGGATCTATCATGTACACCATGTTATGTACTCGGATTGATGTCTCATGTGCATTGAACATTTGTAGCAGATATCAATCGGATCCAGGTAAAGACACTAGACAGCAGTTAAGAACATCCTTAAGTACTTAAAAAGGACTAAGGATACATTCTTGGTTTATGGAGGGAAAAATGAGCTCACTCTTGGAGGATACAGTGATGCTAGTTTCCAGAGTGACAAAGATGATTTTTTATCGCAATCAGGATATATGTTTTGTCTCAATGGTGCTGCAGTGAGTTGGAAAAGCTCTAAGCAAAGCACCGTAGCTAATTTTACAATGGAAGCTGAGTACATTGCATTATCTGATGCGGCCAAAGAGGCAGTTTGGATCAAGAAGTTTATCACTGAACTTGAAGTATTTTTTAGCATTATTAATCTAGTAGAGCTTTACTGCGATAACAATGGCGCTGTTGCTCAGGCTAAGGAACCATGGTCTCACCAACGATCCAAACACATACTTAGACGTTTCCATCTGATTAGGGAAATTGTTCAGAGAGGTGATGTACAGATATGCAGAGTACTTACTGATGACAACGTAGCAGACCCACTTACGAAGGCTCTGTCGTAGCAGAAGCATGGTAGGCACTTAACTTCATTCGGTATTAAATACATGAATGATTGACTATAGTGCAAGTGGGAGATTGTTAGTGTATGTGCCCTAGAGCCAATACGATTTGTAAAAATTGACTCTTTGTAAAACATATTAATATATCAAATAAAAGGCAATTTACTACATTGTGTAAATCATGTTTAATTATACGTTGAATGTATGTCCTTAAAGTAGTAGAACCATGACGAGGGTATTGAGTGTTTAAAATCTCGATAGTGGGAACCCTATGATCAATATGGTGGCTACTTTAGAAACGTCCGTAGTCCTAGTATTATTCTGACCAAGGACACAGATAATACGGTAAGGCTATCATCGTGTTGAACGACCCTGTCGAAAGACAGTGATAGATCTCACTTGTCAAGGTTGTTGGGTGACGACTTGGTGCAACACATGGGTGCTTGTTCTTTGAACAAGTTCACTGGACTGGCCCACCAGAGGATTCCACATAAATGGTAACCCTAGTGTCTATGGAATAAATCCTCTAATGGATGGTGGTGCATGTGATCTTTAGACTTGAGATCACCGGAGTGCTTTTTGCTTGGATTGGTGTAGTTTGACGCTAGCCTAATGTAGTTCTATCTAGGACTATCAGAATGGTAGTGATTGACTGCATTAGGAAGTGTATTGGGGCTATGGTGGATCAATAGAAGGATTCGTCACTCTCGATTACGGGAGAAGTATCTCACCGCGCAATTCGGTAGTATTGGCAACGACCATAAATATGTGGCCACAGTAGGATTGAGTTGGTGTTCAATCCAATCTATTTGTTACCGGTCGTTGATGCAATAACCGAATATTAAATATCAAGGAGGTTGACACTATTTCTATGCCTCAACCTTGATGAAATACAGAGGATGAAGAAATCGAATTGCACGATAACCATACCATTGATAAGGGAGCGATTTCGCTGATTCTGTATTTATTGGGTGGCCATGATGCCTTGCTAGAGGCCAATCTTGGTATGTATATGATGAGACGATTGATCGGTGTCAATCGTGATATTGTATACTACCGATATGATTAGGAGCCTTCGGGTCACACACATAGAAGATAATTTAAGAACAGAAATAAGAAGGGCAATTTCGTCTTTTAGGACGAAGAGGTATTTTGATAATCTCACAATGCAATTAAATTTGCTAAGGTTGTTGCCTAATATTTAATTTTAATATTAGTGAGATTACATATATTTAAATATATCAACAAATATATTTAAATGAATTATGATTTAATTAAATATTAATGTATTTAATATTTATTGATTTAAATAATAATGAATTAAATAAAATGTCAATTGGGAGTGTTTGGGTGTAAGGATGGATTAGTATTGCACTATATAAGTGTAACTAAAGTTAAAATAAACATACACCTCGTTAAGCATTACTTATATTTTAACAACTCGGTTATGATTAGTAATCTTTTAAACAACTCATTAAGCATTACTTATATTTTAACAACTCGGTAATATGATTAAATCTTTCAATTAGTATTTACTCGAGCCTTTAAAAAATCATTTTCCCATGTTTTAATAAGCTATTGCTTGTTTTGATTGCAATGTTGGTAATTTTGAAATTTATGTAAAATAATTTCATAAAAATGCGCTACTATACCTCTCCTCACAGAAATGACAGTCATGCATGAACACTACTAATAAAAAAAATAAAGCTAAAATACCAACTGTATGTAATATCTGTAACAAGGTTATACACTTGGAATCAAATTCTGGAGCTTAAGAACTAAGAAAAATAATGAAAAAAGGAAGATAGACTTGATTAGAAAGAAAATAATATTTTTACAGCGATATTGACTAGGTACCACAGAGAGCAATTGATAGATCTAAATTAATGTTATTATATCTCCTGGAAGATGAACCAAAGCATTCTTTAAAATTTGACCTAGAGTATGAAATTGCCTCGCTCATCTCGCTTGTTGAAGAACAGCCATTACTTCTCTGGGATGGCAATGAGAGTGACAACGATAACTGGTAATCAACAACCTCTTTGTCGTCTGCTCTTCCCCTTCCATTGTTTCCATGTGAGGATTTTAAATCCTCTAGTTTATCAACCTGAGAAACAGAATATTCAGATACGTAAATTTTAAGAAATCATGAGAATCCAAATTCATATTCACTACAAAACAAATACTGGGTATGCTTTTTTTTTTTTTTATTATTATTTTGTCATTGTAAATGAAATTCAAATTTTATTTTTGCAAGAAATGAACTGCAAAAATCAGAAAGGGCAGCCCTATTATTCAATAAAGGGGCAGTCTAGCCAGTCCTAGCTACCACTGAAAACTAAAACTAAAACTAAAAAAGAAAAAAAACTGTTGGTTCTTAAGTACTGTGTTTCAAAGCAATAAAAGCTCATTTTGAATTTCCATTTGAACCTTTCAAGAGGTCCCCCATTCATAATAATAATAATTATGAAGTATTCTATACTCTACTGGACCACTGAATTAGAGAAAACTTGACTTAAGATTTTCTCATCTTCAAGCCACAAAGAAAATAACTAAAATTTTATACATAAAGAATGTGTGTGTTAATTTCACTGGTTTAATTGCCACTAACTAAAGTGCTTTAAAGGGTAACGAAAGATAATTAAAAAATTATAACCCTAAAGGGAGTGCTTTTCCCAGAATGGTTTCAAGCTGTGAAGCGAAATGAAAGCACAGTGAGCAGATGTCGAAAGTTGACCCAATAAGTATGGATATTCCATGCATCCAGTGGTCATAAAGGCAATAATATTCAGGAAACGGGTTTATTTCCTATATAATATATTCCTTGTGGAATTGTTTAATATTAAGCATACAAAAATTTTACAAAAACCTTTAAAAACTCCTCTATAATTATTAAATACCCTTAAAATTATTAAAACTCCCTCTATCTCAAGACTCAAGGGGGTTATTAATATTTCTAAAAATTTTGAGTGTGCTTCAGATTAATGATTCTAGAAAAAACTAAAAGATAGACTACCCTATAATCTGTAGATGAGTTGGGTAAAACAAAAAGAAAACTTGATACCAAAAAACCAACATTACACTCAACCTCCTCAGAAAAGCTGGCAAAAGAAAGAAGAGAGAGAGTTAAAAAGTGTACCTTGAGGAAATGAGATTCTGGTAAAGCATATTTGAAAGAGTTTAGGTTCTGAAGATGAAGTGGTGATGGAGCAGGAGCACCATGAGCCTCCTTTATTCCTTTATGCAGATAATCATCAAAAGGGTACGGAGTTGAGACAGTTTCACATATTCCTTGGCTGCATTGCTGCAGGTTCTGATCAGAGATTGAACTCCTCGTCTCGGTTCTAGCTCTGATGAGAAAATACATATAAAGAAAATCAAAACAGAAGGAATTTAAAGAAAAGGCAAGGACTTTAAAAGAAAAGATCAGATAATTTAAATATCTTTAGTTGGTTTTTTCATACTAGCGTTCAACTTTTAGTGACATTTTTGGTGAGTGTGAAACCCTGAGGTAGTAAAGCAAAGCGGACCTTTTTGAAGGTTGAGTAGTGTAGAAGCATTGAGAATCTGATTCTTTTATTGGTTCTGAAGATGGGTGCTGAAAACCCATATCATTTTCTTCATCAACACACCCATCATGGTGTTCAAAAGATTGTCTTCTTTGTTGAATAGAACTCTTATCTGTCATTTGCAAGGAATAAAAAAAAGATGTGAATTGAGTATAGCTTTTTCTTAGGATGATACTGCATGAATGTGCTACGTCTTTGCATTGATTTAACATGGGTTTGATTCAGAAAAATTATAGTGATAGGAATGGTGACTGGATTTCATAAAAAAATACCAATATTAGATTTTCTGGAATGGTGCAGGTTAACATGTCGTCATCTATTTTGGTATCAACTGAGGCAGAAAGAGAATAATATAATAAATGAAGTGTTACAGCAACTACTCATTTCTAAAGGAAAAATTGTTAAAAATGTGAGTTCATAGAATTTTATTTCGACTTTGTATAAGAACCAATTGAGGAAACCTCATTGAGCAGAATCGCCTGCCTTAAATGCATAGACAAAATTGTGTATATGATGGACCAAGACACCAAACACAATTCTTAAGGTTGATTTTCCAAAATGTGGAAAACAAAAATGAAAACTTCAGAATAAGAAGAAATAAAATTTAAAGACTTTAATATACCTTGTCTTCCCAGATCACTCCTCATGCTTCTATACATCTGGTAGAAACAAAAAGGATCCATATCGAACAATAAACCAGGTTAGAGAACAATATTTCGAGCTATTTAAAGAAAGAAAAAATTAGCATAATAAAACAAAAAGAAGGCCAACCTGGAGATGGCTCTTGACATGTGAAATGGTGAGTCCTTTCACATCCATCAGCTGAAGAACAAGTTTAGGAGTAGCTTCTACAGAAGAAGAAACACTTTTTTTATGAGAAGAACAAACAAACAAACAAAAGGAACCAAACAAAAGATAAGAGAGTAGAGAAGAAACTTACTTTCATGGCCACCAAGTCTCTCAATGGCGTGAACAAAACAGTGATGAAGCTCAGGAGTCCATCTCAAACGAGGCACCTTTGATCTTATATACTGCCTCACCGCTCCACTCCTCCCACAACTACCCATTTTGCAGAAAACTCAAAAAATAAAACTTCAAGAAAACGCTTTTAACAGAAACGGGTTGATGATACTCAATCTTGTTGGAAGTGCTAGGTTTAACAAGAAGCAATTGAAGCAGTGTTGGACAGGCGTATATAAAAAAGAAATGAATAAACAGGAAGATACAGAAAGAGAAAAGATCACGAGAAGAAGCTGTAAATTCCTGAAGGGGGGGACTGATAATCTCTGGACACAGAGATTGAGAATGAAAAGATGAAAATTCTTTATCACGAGTTTCTGATCCGTCTTCACCAAAAATCATTACCCCTATACTACCATTAAATCTCAACTGCCTTCCTTTGACCTTTGTTTCTTTTTTCTCTTTCTCACTCTTCCCTTTTGTACAAGAATTTCTAATAAGCCAACGTTGTCATCATCACAAATTCAGATTTTTTTTTTTTTTTATTCTTCTATGGACAAATTAAAACAACCTTTTGACTGTATTACTACAAGGAGGAGTTCCCTTTTTCTAGGACTATTTTGCCCCTCTAACTTTTGATGGAAAGGCATTTTTGCCCTTGTTTGTTTGTTTCCAAATCTATGATTTTAATGCCACCTAGCAATTTTTATAGAGAGGGGGTGCCCAAAACCTGACTAGAAATAGTGCAAACATTGACCATCAATATAAGAAATCAAACCTCCCCACGTTATCTATATACTAATCTAATAACATTTAAATTTATTTATAATAAAGCTACAATTATTTGTTTCTGAAATTTTGTTTTATTTTGGCAATGCAAATTCCTAAGTTTTGTTGTGGTGGGTCATAGCTGCAGCCAGCAATTGAAGAATGCAATACGTACGTCTGGGAAAATTTTGTTCTCGTTTTTGCCATGCAGGTTCGTATTTAAGAAGGTGCATAATTTGTAGGCTATTTGACAAACATAAAGTGCCCCCCCATACTTTTGGATCTATTCTCTTGCCGATCTTTTTTTATTGTTATCAATTAAGTATTATAAAGTTTATTTAAATTTCAAAAAAAAAATTAAAAAGATTTTTTTATTATTTTATTTTTACTCTATAAAATCAGTTAGTATTAAACTCATCTACTTGGTTAATAATGTATTAAAACATTCTTATTTATATGATATTTTTAAAGTTTTTTTTTTTTTATATTTATTAGGATCTTGGCTTTTTTAATAAAATCTTAATAAAAAGGGTGATTAAGTTGAAAATTCATGATTCAAGCAGTGCGCAGGTTAATGTTAACCTTCACTCTCCCCAGAGAAAACTTGGTCAAATCAACACTGGAACACCCTTTACAACTGTAGCTATCATGTCAAAATTTTAATTAGTAAAAAAGTCAACTATTAAAGGCGAATGATTCAATAGAAATCCAAACAAGGCAAGTTACAAAAATCTAGACCGTCTATTTTCTTTTACAATGCAATAGGAGACATATCTCGAGGAGAAATCAAACGGCTAGAACATGAGAAACAGAAACACGTAAAGAGAAAAATGTTATGATGAGTTCCGTATATGGAATATTTTTATTTTTAAATTTTTTTAGAATAATTCAATCAAAATCAATCACGATAGTCATCTCATCTCATCTCATCTCTTATATGTATTGTAATTGTAAACAACTTTGATCTTTCTAGGTGCCGACTTCTGATTTTTTCGTACAATTTATCACTTAATACTCATTCAATTATTTTTATCTCTTTCTTTATATTATATTCTAACTTCAAATTATATTGTGAGAGATTCGAATGGTTTTAATAAGTAATGATTAAGAAATAGAATTTTAGTGGTTCAGGATCATAAAAATATATTAAAATCAATTTATGATTAATCGAAACGTAAATTTTAAATAAAAAAAATTATATTTTGAAATTTTTTAAATAAAAAAATGTTACTAAGGTAAATTTTGGATGAGAAAAAGTCTATATATTCTAACTTAAAAGTTGAAACTATGTCGCTTTGAGTTTTACATGTTTGGATTGAAACATGCGATTATTCAAACAATAATACTATTTTTATATTATTTTTTTACATTATTCTCTTACATCACATTTATATTAAATTAAAATATTATTTTTCAAAAAAATTATTTTTTTAATTAAATGTGAATGTGATGTAAGATAATAATATAAGGATGTGGTATAAATATAGTATTACTCTTATTCAAATTTAGTAGTACTATTTAATTTCTCATTATCTACATTACCCCCCTCTCAAATATAATTACATATAAATATTATCAAACAATCAATTAAGTTACTTGTTATAATTAGTACAAATCTAATATCATTAAAAGAATATCCCCAAAGAATAACAAAAGAGTTATTGATTTAATAAGTTTGAATGGGAGAGCATTGAAAGTTAAGATTATATATATCCTCATTATAAATTTTTTTATATAATCTAATTATAACAAGTAACTTAATTGATTGTTTGACAATATTTATATTCAATTATATTTGAGAGGGGGTAATGTAGATAATGATATTAGTTTCTGAATTACCTCTAAATAGTTTAGTGGTTTGCTTAGGATTCTTGAATGTACTACTCAAGATATTATGAATTTAAATCTCCACGACTATTAATAAAGGGTAATCATTGAGAAGATTTATCCGATCATCAACTTCGAGACATCAAAGATTAATTGAAATACTCACAAACAGTGACGCAGTCAAAACTTTAAGTAAGTGGGTTCAAAACATTTAAATTAATAAATTTATGATAAAAAAAATATACTAAAGTAATAAGCATAAAAAATGTACTTTTAAAAGTTATACATACCAAATTATCAATTCTACAATTGTTCTTGACGATTTTTCATATTTTAAAAAAACTGCATAATTGTTTCATTGACAGTTCCATCAAATATTTTTTTCTCAATATATGAAATAAAACAATCATTTAATAATTACATATGAAATAATACAATCATCTTATCTTATAATCTAAATTAGTAGTTTATCTTGAGTATCCAACTAAAATAAAAGATAATATATGAGAAAAATATAGAAAATAAAGAGGAGAGAAAAATTAAAAAAAAATGTTAATTAATAATTATTTTTATAAGGCCAATATTAATTTAAGTAGGTTAAAATCATAACGTTTATATATTGTTAGTACCTTCTTATTTTTTTTTTAAATTGAATGAATTCAAATGAAATCACAACTACGTCACTGCACAAACTGACCGGACACCTCATTAAACAAAAAATATATATATGTATATATATATATATATATTAGGTTCTGAAGCAATAAAAGAGCTAAAACCAAAATTAAAATATATCGCCAGTGTATGAGTGTAATGTGAGAGCACACGTAAACATATCAGTTCAGTCCCGAACAACAATGACAGACAAATTTGCTGAAATACCCTTGAAATTAAGTAAAATTGTAGATAAGGTTGTTGTCTGTGTCTGTGGACGACAAAATGCATTAAATAAGAGCAGCTACTGGGGTGATCCAGTGGTGTCTGAAAGAATATCCAAAAATTTCTGTCCTGCAAGGAATTATCATCACACTGCCATTTTATTTCCTTGGAATACGCCCACCTGTACGTACTCTCACGCGCATTTATTATAATTCCTTTTTCCTACAACTGCATTTACCATTCCTGCTCTTCTTTTCCCTACTCTCCCAACTAGCGCGTTCAGATTATATATTTTGGTTTGTGTGATTTATGATTTATCCAAAATAAAACTAAAAACTATATTCACCTAATTTATTAATTATTTATTTTAATAAATTTTTAAATCAATTAACCAGATTAAGTATTATCATTTTTTATTTGTGAGATAACAGGATTTTGTATAAAAAATTAAATATTTTATATGAATTTTAAATGAAAAACTGAGTATATAAATTGTTGTTTACCATATTATTTGTCGTAGTTTAAGTAATTATATATTATGATCCTACTTTAAAGTTTAATTATAACGTGGTCTTGTATAATAGTAATCACTAATAAATAGTATTGTAAAATATTATTGTCTCACCAATAATACTTGCTGAAGGAATACCACTGTGTTATTAATGAGGTTTACTAATAAACTTTATCTTCATCAATAACTCAAATATTCAATTCTTAGTCACTTAATCTTCTTTATATTCTTATAGACAACAAAACACAAACAATTTCACATTAGTATATCGAAATCATAAGAATTATGCAAACAAACTAAAAAAAAATGAAGAAAAAATTGTAACGAAAACGAAGAGTTGGTGTTAGAACTAATGAATGAAAAAATAAAGGAAGAGAAAATGTGTTAGAAATAATCAAAAGTGAAATTTATATATAATCACATTTTTATGACCCAACAAAATTCACCTCGCTAGAAGATTTTTCAAATAAAAAAAAATTATGAGAAAATGCACACCTAAATTTTCATGACCCTAACGATGGTTTTTAGGCTAGTGTTTAGGCAAACAATAATATTATTCGTACAAAAAATAATTTACAAAAATTTCTTGTATAAAGTGAGATGGCAAAAAATAAATGGAAGAGTGAATACAAAAAGTCAAACTTATCATATTCATTCTTTCATTCATCTCTTATCACATTACTTTGTATAAAAAAATTTGTAAATTTATCTATACGAATAGTATTACCCTCAAGCAAATGAGAGGTTTATGGAGCATTAAAGTGAGGTTTCTCAACGTACCCTCAATGAAGGATGGAATATAAATTTTGGTGTAATTAAATGGGCTCTTGGAGATTCCTCTTGGTTGCTCCTCTCATGAAGCTATGAAAGTTTTGACAAAGAGTGAAATTGAGCCCAAACAGGGTTTAAGCGTCCTTGGATATTTCTTTCGGGAGGCTATAGAAGTCTTAATAAAAACAAAATTGGACCCAAATGGTGTTTAAGAGCCCTAGATCTTACGTTCGAGAGGTTATGGAACTCTTGATGAAGAACGACATTAGGCCTAAATTTGGTTTAAAAGCCGTCATATCTTCCTTTTGGCCATTCCTCTCGAGAGGTTATGAGTACGACAAAAGAGCGTTAAGGGGATCATTATTGGCGTAGTCCCTTTATTGCTTATGTTTGCTTTTTGAGCTAAAAGTATAGTGATAGAAGCTCACAAGTTTTTTTTTTTTTTTTTTTTTTTTTAAAGCTTAAAAGCATTGTTTTAAAAACCGGACCGGACCAGCCGGTTCAACCACAAAACCGTCATTGAACATTAGCCCGCTTTGGACCCGTTAACAGACCGCCTGAATAGTGCTAAATCGGTGGTCTGACCTGTCATCGACCCAGACCGGTCCGGAAAAAAAAATTTAAATTTAAAACTAAATCTAAATGATTAAATGTAACTTGTCAATGTCAGTTTCTTTGGTTATTTACTTATTTTAATGTTTATTTTCTTTAATTTGATGAGTTTAAACTATAATCTTTGATCGAATTTGTCAAGCTGAAGATTTTACTTTAGTATACTGGTATAATTGTTAAATTATGATTTTGTTTTGTGAACTGGCGATCATTCTGAAAATTACTCATATTAAAGAAATCCAACAGCGGTTACATATAGAAAAGACCCCAACCACCTACGGGTCAGGGGGCGCTACCCCCTTGCAACCCCCACCCGCTCACCGGGGAGCGGGACCCCCGATTGCGTAGACGTGGCCCCTTATTGTTGAAGTGGTCAACAACTCCAACATAGATAATGTTTAATGACTTTACAAATGGCTTTGGTGACATTACCCTTAAAATTATTCAGTAACTTTCTTTCTGTTGATAAGATTAAATGATTTATATTTATTACAATTTAGCAAATTTTAAATCAAATTTTAAGTGTGATTTTTTGTATGATGCTAGCATGCTGACATCACCGGTCCAATCATCCGGTCCAACCGATCGGACCAGTGACCCGACAACTTTAACGGATTTTTGATCCGATCCAGTTTTTAAAACAATGCTTAAAAGAGAGGAGTTTAGAGATACATCCTTTACTTCTCCTACCTTGAGCTTGGAGGGGGTATTTATAGGATAACAACTCAATGTCATATGGATTTAATAATGTTATTTTTTTATTGAATAGGTCCCTTGGTCAAACTTTTTGGACTAGACTAATCGCTTGACACATTGCAATGTCAGGGTTGCCTCTTCCCCTTTCTAGGGGCTCATAAAAGTCACTAAATTTTGCAATTTAGTTTGATTGTTCCCATCTTTTCATTTGAGGGATAATGGATTTCTTCTAAGTTGTGTCAAGAGGGTCATTCTAATGTTACTTGCTTATTCCTTTTATCTTCTTATTGATCATTCTTGGCTTTGGTGAGATTTCCACTAAGAGTTTTCTAATAGGTTCACCTCAGGGTTGGGGAGATTCATCTCTTCGTCTCTTTTATTTGCCTCACACCTTAAAATTGCTTGCTTATTCCTTTTAATCTTATTATCTTCCCTTCATCTCTTCATTCACTTCAATACAAAGTTTTTCACTTGGTACTTTTACTTTTAGGCATTTGAAATTCCTATATGATATTTCTTTCAATACGACAAATACTAAAAAATTGTTCTACCTTTGGGCCCTCTCTGATTCCCCAGTTAATAATTATTAATTAGTAAGTTGTATCATAAATATGTTATACAAGATTCTTTTCTATATTTCTTATTGCATTTATATATTGGTGTTTGCTTTTATGATAAAAATATTCACATACTTATTAAAGTTTTTTTTCTTGATAAGTGTCTTTCTGGGAATGAGGATATCACTAATTTGGATCATCTTAAGGTCAACTGGGGATTTTTAAAGAATTCAATTGAGCTGTGAGGGAAACAATGCAATCTTGATTGGCTTAAAACAACTTATCAATGTAATTTGAAGGAAATTGTTCCCAATACGCTTCTTCATGAAATCTGTATGAGATTCTGCACAGGATTTGAAAATGATCTGTGATTTGATTTATTCAACTGAAGTGGGAATAATTTGATAGAGATTGTGTACAGAAGTTTAGGATTGGAAAAACATATTGTACCGCATACCATCAGAGAGAATTCTGAGTTTGTTAAGTTCAGAATAAACATAAAAACTTGTAATTGGGAACCAAGAATTTTATGATAAGTAAAACATCCTAAGAATATCTGGATCTTGATGGGTTTGCTGATCAAGTGAGTAGTGAAACATTTACTATTGACTGTTAAAAAATATTCATCATGAGGATGCTAGCGGGAAGAAGGAAGAATTAAAAAATATTAATTGAATTTCAATATTTCAATGTTTCATTATTTTATTTTATTTCATAATGATTATTATATATTATAGTAGTTATTAATAATAAATTAAAGTTACCATAATTTATAAATATTTTTAAAAAATATTTAAAAAAAATTGAAGGAAGGCACATGGCACGATCTATGAAACAGGACACGACACGGCACAGCACGACACAGTATATAACAAGTTATGTCTTAGGATTTTAAATTTTATAGATCAACATGACACGATAAGATATAAATTATTACAGACCTTAATACAACACGACCCACTATATGATAATACTTAAAAATTTAGGTATCACAAGACACAACAGAATTCGACCCAGTAACATCCACACTCAAGTCATTACTGCAACCTTGTAAACTTTATTATTTATTAAAATAGAAATAAGGCAATACAACC
>WYDK02000051.1:2311217-2321318 GCA_009867345.2 Toxicodendron radicans
AGAAAATAGAATATGCATGATAAAAATGAAATTTGAACCTATGGCTACATAGGGAAAATAAGAAACCTAGAAAAAAACAAGCTCTAAGAGGTTGAAACGCGCATATGGGTAGTTTGGTAATTTTTGGATTTTGGCCTCTAGAGGGTAAAATTGTCATTTTTCTGTCCAAATCAGTAAAGATTAGTGTTTTAGGACTAATATGATTTTTGGGATTTTGGAGTTTCAAAAATAGTTTTCCTTGGGTTTTTAAAATGAACTTTCACACCTATTGATCCAAGATATTTAATTAGGTACACCCCCAAGTGGACCTAATTCAAAGAAACATCTTGGCCCAATAGGCTCTTTGGATGCTTTAATACCACCACACCATAACTTACAAAGATTGCCTTGTTGAAGTGATTCTGGGTCCATCAGCCTTTAGAAAGAGAGAAAATTACTTACTCTTGTTTACCTTATTGTTTGGCTTTAGGTCATTGATCTTTTGAAGCATGTTGTATCTTGCATTAACATAAACTTGGGCCCCTTGTTACGAAAAGGCTTATGAAAGGATGTTGGTTGGATCATTAGATTCGAATGAACCTGAAATAAGAGATTGTCATCATGTGATAGGTTTTTTATGAGACTCTTTGTGCCATCACTTTATGGGTTTTAACAACAATGTCATCATGTGATTGGCTTTATAGCAATGAGTGTCATGGTCTTGTATGAAAGAATATATTGAGCTTACATGTCAGAGATTACCAAAATGCCTTGGGTTTACATGTCAAGAATGTCATAGGCTTACATTGATAAGGAATACCAAAGCCTTAAGAAATGGTGGTCTTACATCAATAGTAACGCTAGAACCTAAAGAAAGACTGGGTAACTCAAAAATCAACCATTCAAGCCTTTTGAGGAATAATCCTAGGAATCAACTATCCTAGTTATTTGTTGAATGCCCAAGAATTAACTTTTTGAACCTTTGAATTGTATTTATAACCCCATGAACCAATTTTTTGGACTTTTAAGGGAGATCGTGAATTATTTGTTCCTATATTTAGCCACAAGTGAGACCCATTTGTAGCTTTGTTTTGGCCTAGGATCTTGTGTAAGCCGTGAAATAAGCCATTAGGCCTCCTTGACAAAAATGGTCGTCAACAGTTGTTTATTATATTGAATATTTTATCCTTTTGTGGTGATACAATTTACACAAAGTGGTGTTTTGTTTTGTTTTTCTGTTACATAAATAATTTTCTATATTAATTTTTTTGTTATTTGTTTTGCTGTTGATCAATTTCTTTATGCAAACCAACTAGTCACAACACAATTAAGAAATAGTCGTTGCACACATGACCGTTGGTGGTTGACATTGTGCAAAAAAAATTACAAAATAAAAAAAGGAAATGCATTGCTATATAAAGGTAGGCTGTGTACTCAAAATTCACAAATGTCGGCACGACAAAACCACACTATTAGCTACTATGGACACAAACACCAACTCTATCTCATCTGGGCATTCAATCTCAGAAGGTGATACTATGTATGAAGTAGAAGTGAATGGCTCTGCGATCAAGTTTTTGAATCGAGGGTGTGATTGCAGCTATACTGTTGCTGTAAAGACTTCAGACTTGAAACAATTGAAGTAAGGCAAGCTAATTTAGAAAGTGGTATGGAGAAGTTAAACACAATGGTCCATGAAATACATGCAGAGTTAATAAGATCAAAAGAAGACTGTTACCAATAATATCTTGCAATTACAACATAAATAACAAACATTATCATGTGTTCCACTAAAATAAACTACAACACTTGTAGCAATAATCTAATGTATTACAACAAAATAACATGGCTTAAGTATACCACCAAAAACAATTGATTTTTTTTGTATTGGCTTAACATGGCTTAGCTTTTGGATGAGATTTAATGTACTTGTTAAGCTTCCTGGCAATTCAGCCACCACTTACTTCTTTATCTACATCTACCTTCTCACATGTGTGTGTTGGATTCAGTGTCTTCATCTTAAATATTGAAGTACCAATCATAACAGAAGCACGAATCCTCCATCTGCATCATTCTCCAATGCAATTAGTTGTCATCATAGTTGCCTCATTTTAAATCTTCTTAACTTCCTTTTTTAATACTATATATAGTCTGTCAAAAAGTCTCTATACTGTTTCACATTGTTAAACACTTCAAATTCTATTCCGTTCTTACTTGGCCCACTGTATTAAAACTCTTGACCTCGTATTGCCATTGTCACTTTCTGAACTGTTAGGTCATCCACACCATCATCTGTCAAAAATCTCTTATCGATGTCAGGGGAGTTATATGATGAAATTCCATCCTTATCTTTTTCCGCATCCCTGTCAACACCACCAGCCACCTCAACCTTTTCCTTTTCCTCATCACTGTCATCATCATTACTATTACCCTCATTATTCACCTCACTATCTTTATCAGAATCAAAATCATAAAACCAGCCTCCCAATCCCAACTATCATCAACTGCTGCATCGATCAATGTTAAAGTTACTACTTTGATTGTGGTTTTCGGTTTCTAATGGAGGATTGTCAAGGGCATCTGGTGGGTATTGAGGAGGTTGTGGTTTATTCTGGTTTTGGGCGAAGTGATCAATTTGTTGTATGCTTTGGTCAAGTATTTTTGGGATCTCATTCAAATCCATTATCCTCCCTGTATCATCCACAAAACACAAGACAAAAAAAAGAAATAAATAACCAACAAACAAACAAACATTAGTTTATAATCAACACCAATAAAACAAGCTTCTACTTTACTGATTCAATGTCATGCAATTTACGTTATTGAACTGTAAAATCACCAAAACTCATGCATTCGATATTCCAAATTCATCAATACATATCAAAATGCCAGATTTGTCCTTTGCCCTTAAAAAAATCTAAAATCTAAAAAATTAAATAAATTATTCGGAAAATTATAAAAAAAAATGTTGAAAAATATAAATTTGAAAATTTTTATAAAATTTATGAAAATAAAAATAAATATTTTAAATATAAAAAATTAAAAATAAAAACAGTAAAATAAAAAAGATGCTAAAAATCTGAAAATTAAAAAAGAATATGGAAATATTAATAAAATCTCAATATTTAATAGAAACAAAAATAAAATTAAAAAAAAGGGGCAAATCTGAAATATTGAAAAAATGAAAAACAAATTATAAAATTTTTGAAATTTGTTTTTCCAAAAACCAGCAAATTCTAGTGGCCTAGTTAGCCGAGGTCTTTGGCCGGTTTTTGACCACCTCAGTCGACATCACACTTGGCGTAGTGTGATTTGGGCCCGATTCCGGCCAAGGTCGCCAGTTTTTTTTGTTTCTTTTTAGAAATTTTTTTTATTAAAATTTTATATTGGTATTTTTCTTTCAGATTTTTAAGTATTTTTTCTTTTTCTATTTTCCTATTGTTTTCAACCTTTGGCGATATTATTGGATTGAATAAATCTAATTATATATATTTATATATTATTCAATTTTAAACAACTGATATAAATACCATAATACCCCCCAGCCAGTTAAGTTTAACACCTTTTTAGGCCTTTAACTCTCCTCTTATTGAGAAAAAACAAACTTATGCCCTTTTTTGTTGAGTTTTTTTTTTTTTTTTCTTTGTGTCAATGATATTACCCTTATAAAATATATGCAAATCAAAATTTTAAGTATCATTATCTTAATAGTCAATACCACACAATAATATAAATATATCAATATAAGGACAGGTATTTAAAATTTACATAATATTTTGTAAAGTGAAAAAAAATAATAATAATAAAAGAAGACCTAAGATTTATTCTATAAGACTAATTCATATTTATATTAAATTTACATCTTTTCTCTTGTTGTACCAATTAGTAATCTATATTGCTGTATCTAATTGGCTTCAAATGTCAACATAAGCGTTTCCTTTTTGCAGGCATAACGATGGGAAACCTAGAGATGATATTTTAGATTTGGCATTTTCATTTTCTTGAATTCCAAGAATCTTATATTAAGATGAAGCTCTTTATGTCAATTTTCTTGGTCAATTTAATAGAATCATAAACTAAGATAACCCTTACATTGAGGTCAATGCTCCAACTACCTCTAATTCTCTTACAAATACAATGGGTAAAGAAAGATTGCCTAATGTGAAGGACAGTAGGACCACCTTAATTGATCAAGTATATTGAATGAAAATCTGCCACATTATTAGAATTGGTAAAGAAATTTATTCGATGAAAACGGTTTGCAGAACTGATAAAAGCCACGAGTCATCGTTACATTGTTCCAAACAAACAGTTTGAAGAAAAGTTACCATCAATAGCAGCAACAAACATCAAAGCATCCACATTTCAGCAGTTTAAAGCTTCCTGTCAGAAATTCAGACAAGCCGTCTGTAAGATCTAATATACAGAGCAACCAGAAACACAAAACAAAACAAAACAACAGAAAGCAACCAAAGCATCAATGGAGGGGAAGCTGAACAAAAAGAAATACGAAGATGCAAAATGAGAAAGCAACCAGTTCGTATTTCTTGATACTAAGATGCAAAAAACTTAAGGAGTGGGTCTATATAGATTGACAATGAAACTCAGAAATACTTAAATGCAGATGAGAAGGGAACAATGACAGGATATCAGGCAATCCCAAAAATTTTCATTGCATGATTGCTGCCATGGTTGTTCCAGGGGTCATTTGGTTTCCTTTAAATTCATTACATGACCACCATTGAAAGACCTTGTCCATGAAGAACACATTGATCACAGCAAATAATTAAAAAAAAAAAAGATCAAGCTGTTTCTCGTCCACTCTAAAATTCTATTGTACTCTTGTATTTGTCTTCATGATTCTCTTGTTTTCTCTCTCTAATTTCTAATCTTTTCTCTACTTTCCTCTTTTTCCTTTTTATGTATCTCTCTGTATTTATTATGGTCCACTGATTAGTATAAAGACATTTCTTGCCCTACGTAAATTCACCAACAACTATAATAATAAGAAATAGACATACAAGTATATCTACATTATTATTCTAAAGGAAATTAAACAGTGAACAGCAGTGCTTTCCAGTGAAGAGAAATGCTCGCAAGTTCAAATTTAATCTCCACCAGAGGTGTTTCATTCCCTATGAAATGCTCCACATTGAATAACTGGAAGATTTTTCTATTCAAAATGAAATTTCCAGCTCAATATGTACAAATCTAAAATAACCACCAAATACCAAAAAAATAAATAAAAAGGAAAAAGGAAAGCAGAACTTCGTTATATCTAAATAACAACACTTCTGACTAAACATTGTTTCACTGACTCAACTCCAATATAGTACCAAAATGTAGACCAATATTGGCAATTAAAACAAAGAAACTTCAGGCTTGACTCTAGTAGCACCTTAGGTTAAGTCAATTTTGAAGGAAAATAAAGAAAAGGGAAAAAAGCTTGTTGAAAAGGTGGAAAGCAAGCATGTATGGGAAATAGACCAACGTTTGCACTTGCATTAACAAATGAAAACTAATGCAATTGAATGCCTCTTACATTTCCCTTTCATATCTAACCTTTCAAGAATCCAATAATAGGAAATATTTAACAAGTTTACCTAAGCATTTTAACCATTTCTCCTCAATTTCAAACAAAAAGATGGAAATCAAGGAAAATGAAAGAGCTTCTTGCCTGCTCTATATAAGGGTAACTGATACATTAGAATATTTTCAAAACCATTTCTCTGATTGATAACATTACTTCCTTCAGCGAAGTACTGATACAATTACTTTTTGTTACCTCAAGAGTTGAGGTAACAAAAAGGATGGGGCCACAATTCTACAGCATATGTGCTTACAAAGACTTTCTAGTTCATAAACAAGCAAGTTAACTGATATCTGGACTTAAAGTAAAAACAATGGCTTGAAGCTATTGTCTCTATTCTCAATAACAGTGATATTCCATGTCACATGTACTATGGGTTTTTGAGTAGGCTGACTGAAAATGGAACACTACAGACGACTTTGAGGCTTGCAACTGCAAAGAATTTTCCGTCATGAATAATGGAGTATTTTGCTGTGGCGTTAGATTTGGTCGAGTGTCAAGTTTGTAATGATTGTGGAGCGAATTTGCCCTCCCAAGGACAATGACCATAGTAGTTTTGTTATCTATTATTATATTTGTTTATTAGCTTTTCTTTCTCTCCTTTTCGTTTTGGGAAATAGTAGCACATTTATGGCACCATACTTGAGTATTAAATTGTGGTGTGCTAAATTAAATATATATGTTAGTTTCTCTTTCTAATGCATGTGTACATTAGCTTTCTGTCATCTTATGCTCCTAATGCCTAGTGACTATTCTTAAACAAAATAGTTTCCTACCATAGCCATAAGTATATAAGCAAAGCAAAACTTACAGACGTCTGAATTAGAAAAATATAAAAAAAAGTGAACAAGTTGCCCACAAGGTAGCTTTAAGACTGATTATCTCTAGTTACTCACTTAGTGCAGATTAAAAAAACATTGAAACGGCCTCAGAACTGCTATGATAACTAGTTAAAAAAGTCGGTATCCAAGAAAACCTCCTAACCAGAAGTAGACACAACACTGCCAAAAACAGAAAAGTAGGCCCCACAATCAGAAAAATATATTAAAGAATTATGTCACTGCCACTTCTATTGTGGTGAATATAAAGAAAATACTTCTATGAACTAGAGAGTGTGAGGCCTAGAAGAAAACTCAAAACTTGGCTCTGTACCATAAAAAAGGACAACACTATCCTCTATGCTCATTAAAAGAATTTTGTTTACCTCAATCCAAATGATTTACAAAACAACCAAGACAGTACAATCCCATAAGATTGCAATTTCCTTATTCCCTTGATGACGGGCAATCTTTCAAAAAAAAGTGGGCAACAAGAAACAGGTAGCACCAAAATGAGGTTAAAAGCCTTCAAAGATGAACAAGGGGTGCAGAGAAATGGAGCAGTGCAAAAAGAGACGGTCAATACTCAAGTATCCCCCTTATACATTATGCATCATTTGGGGGATAAATTTATCTTGGAGAATTTTCTTTGGATAATATCAGCAGTATTGATTTTTCTGTGTGCAATATATCAAGCCATAGCCTTCATCTAGATCAGAACTTCTACCTCTATATCTTTTTTGATGGCTAAAAGAAGGGAGAATTGAAAAAAATCTATATAGTTATTAAAAAGAAGGATTGAACTAAATACTTCATCAATTTTCTGGTCCCAAACTCTTCTATCCTCCGCCAATTCAGTGACAAAGACCCTTTCAATCATCCTAAGAGGCTTGGCTCACTCATTAGCATCTCTATCATTAAGGTTTCTAAAACTTTTTGGTCCAACCCCACTTAGAAGAAGATACTGTCACCATAGTAATAGGAGAATCATAAGAAGTTGAATGCTCATAAAGCACACAACAAGTTCCTCAGTCAATTTCTCTTACCAGAGCTTTATTCTTGCTCCATTACCAACTGATACTAATTCATATTGGAAAGAAACATTAGGCTAGAATTTGAGTTCGATGGGCAACAGCTAGAGCCTCTTGTCATTTCATTAGAATCCCACCATACTAGTAAATGTATAGATAAAAAGAAGTCTACTGTTTCTTGGTTTCCATAGTGTTGAAAGGAAAGAACAAAAAACTTAATCTAAATGAATATATCCTTTAGATTGTAATAATGAAAAGAAACAAAGACCTGCAATTTGAAAAAGTTTAACAATATGAACCAACTAATTAATGTGAGTCACCTCGTTCAACCAAATCAAAGTAGCAATTTGCAACATTCCTATTTATTTTCTGCAAAGACTATAAAAATCTAAAAAAGGATATCCAGTTTGATAAAACATCATTGTATACAAAACAATTGGGACAGTTTAAACAAAACTGATACTACTAAAAAATAAAAGACCTATAACCTCAAGTCTAAATGCTTGTTCAAACCCTGTCTTAAAAAATAATTGGGTCATGTTCATATCTCTTTGTCCCCAAAAAATCCTGGCTCAAATCACTGACAATTTACAGCCACCTTAATTCAACACACCCAATTTCTCAAGTACTCCCACCAACACTTGACAAATTTGTGACTCACAGTCACAATTGCAACAAAGACCTCACATTGTACACAATCAGCCTATTACCCAACTTTATACATACGCTGATACTGACTTTAGCTTTATAACTAATTAAATAACTTTCGAGATCCCACTGGAAGAGTAAGTAGGATTTAAATAACTACCAAGAAATGCGTCCAATGATTGCAATAAGTATCAATTCCCATCCCCTTAGCTTAAATTCTAGTTACCCCATCATCAGTAATACTTTTTAACTAGTGAATTCACAATGTCATAATCATTTGCTATGGTTTCTCCTAAAACTCAATTTTCAAACTTCTAATAATATAAAAACTAAATGTTCATGAACCCCAAAATTCAAAACAAAAGATAAATAAAAAACTAAGATAATCACTAAAATATTCCTAAACAGTCTATATACTAAATCGAATATAAATGGAATTACAAGTAGCCTTGAGCAAAAATACCAACCCTGCATTAGGCAGAAATCCTATTAATTATATCAGATTTGAACTGAAAAAATCCACCAAAATTTCACCAAAAATTCAAGGGAAAAAAAACTTTAAATAATCAGCATGAAACCCTAGATTTAAGCGCAGGCCATGAATCGAGACCACATAATTTCAAAAACCCAGCATATTGAAATAAAAAAAAAAATACAAAATCTACCATACCAAACCCTAGATTAGCTAAACTACGTGATAGACAAACAAATAAATCAAGAAAAAAAAAAAAACTCACCATCAAATAAAAAGAAAAAGGAAAATGATTAGGAAGCGTTCGTAGTTTTGGGAATGAGAGCGATGGCGGCGCCCTTGGAAGTCTTCAATTTGGCTTCCTCTTCCCGGATCTTTTGCATCTGGAGCATACGTTCCATGACGAGTTCGTACTCGCATTTCTCGTAGTAGTGGCGTTCGTTTTCGCACTTCCAAGGCAAGTAGAACTCGGCCTGTCTGCATTTGTTGAGAGGGATGAGCAAGTGGGCGCATTGATCTCTGTACGGAATGGGGACTCTCGCCTCCACCATTTCCTCTTGCGTTGCTATCATCTTCTTCGATGATCCGGGAACTTCCATGAACGAGTTTGACTCTGATTGATTGATGGTTCTGGTTTTGGTTTGTTTGGCTACTGTTTGTTTTGTTTGTGTTTTGAGTGCTGAGTCTGGGTGGTGTCACTGCCCGTATGGGTGTTTTACAAATGGCTTTGCTCTACGGTGTCGTTTTGAGTTTGCCCTGTTTGGGTCAACCCCAAATTTGTCCATTAACATATAGGAGGGTCCAAACCGGTACCTGGTAGGGGTGCAGTTGAACCAAGTAGCTCGCGAGCTACTCGGGCTCGACTCGCACATTAGTGAGTCGAACCCGAGCTAGAGTTATATGCTAAGCTCGATTGAGTTAATCGAGTCGAGTACGATCGTTAGTGAACTCGACTCGATAATACTCGCAAGCTTTGCTGCTCGCGTAAATAAGAAAGATTTAAGGGTTATATGATTTAAGTTATATCCCAAATTTCATTATACTGAAATCCCTATTTTCATTCAACGTTTCCCCAATCTTCTCAGCGCTGAATCCCTATTTTCATTTCCACCGTCTTCCAAGCGTTCAATCCATAGTTTCATTCCACATTTGAAGCTTCTAGCCTTCATTTCAAAGTTCGAATCAAACCAGCAAGCGATCTGTTAGCAACCTGGTTCAGATCGAACATCGTCGACCTCTATTATCTGTTTGTGCGTTGCTTCAATCAAAGGTGAGGTAGCAGTAGCATTCTCAACTTCTCGTTTATTGTGTTTGTTATTTCGATATCGTGTTTCTGTTTGAGATTAATTTTATGATGATTGGATTTAATGTCATCGATGTAGTTTGTTTAAGTTGCTTTTTCTTTTTTAGTTCTGGAGGATGTGTGTTGCTAAATTGGTTCTTTTGGGCATTGAAATAAAGAAAGAAATTTTGAAGGAAGTTCAGCCGAAGTTTCTGTGAAATGGGTTTAATTTTATATGGTGGAAGAGGTTAATTGATTTCTTTTAATGAAACTGTTTGTTT
>WYDK02000051.1:2321418-2331848 GCA_009867345.2 Toxicodendron radicans
AAACAATTTTACATATAAATAAATTAGGAAAACCCATGTCCTAATCCAACTTTGAATTTGGCTCCACAATCTCAACAGTCTTGCTCCCGTAGACAAAGAGTGGGCTGCCTACCAGCTTTTTCTGTTTCCTGCAACATGTCATAAAAAGCTTGTGAGGCATGTCTCTTCCCTTGGGTGAAACAATGACTTCCCTTGGGTGAAACAAAAAGAAGTTGCCACCATTTCTTGGACAACAAACACATTATGGGTAGCTGTAAGAAGACCATCATATGTCAAGCGAAAGGTAAAAATAATATTTAAAGAACCTTTGAAGGCAAACCCGAAAAGTCAACTGCAGAAAAAAAATATCCCGTCAGATACGATGTTAGCACATCCAAACAACATGTGCACACAGATTTTCCCAGAACATAGAAAATATAGAATTTGATAAAACACACATGTTTGATACAATTGTGCTAACACTAAGTAAGGCATGTGCACACACATTTACATAAGTTTGACAAAATATTTCACAGCTTGGACATGCCATTTGCAAGCATTACTATTTGATTTCCCATATTGACTTTGTGGATTTCGGACAAAACATGCATTGTCATAACATCCTATAAACTTCTCTTGTTCTTGTAAACAGCCACGGCAGGTAAATGAATACCATCATTTGATGGCCTACTGCCAATACAATAATTTGGCAATAATACTACACTTACAAATAATATATGTGGAGAATTACTAATAATTTGGTTTGTCATAGAAAGGTGCATGGCAACCAATGAAATGGATCCCAAGTTACCTCAATATCTAGAACAACCGGAGAAACGTCATGAAATGGTTCCAGTGCTACATTCATGGTGGAGTTTAACGACAAAACACTAGGCAAAAATTATGTTCCATTACAATTAATTTATGCCTATTGGAAAGTTGGTTACACATATCACACTTTGTATCATGACAATTAACTTCTTCTATCTCTTTGTAACTGTACGAACACCATCATCCTCTATATTATGGCTTCATCAATCTCTATAAAATGAGCACTAATTAATAATTATCTTCATCATTTTCACCATCATCATTATCCCAATTTGTTCTAGTGCGAAGATCATCCAATCCAGGAACGTAACTTGAGCAATTTACCCTATCATTGTCCAAGTGTCGAGCATGTACATAGTTTTCCATTTGAACATTTTTTATTGATACTAGGGTCAAATTCATATCGACCCAATAATTCAGATTATTTCTATAAAAATTCATTGGCATTGATTCACTATATATAGTGATTACTGCTGTCATGTGCGGATCTATACGGTCTTGTCAAGCTAACACGTAAATGTCTTGCGGTCAACATGCACCTGCGTGACAACAATGGCTACAAAGTCGCTTGGATTCTTCATATAGAGTGACATATAACACTCAACATCACTATCATCTTTAATTTTAACCAAGTTTTCGATAATTGATGTTTTAGGACATATCAATTTCGTTGTTATTAATGCTTCTATCTATATTCAAATTCTTACATAACCTCTCAAAGAACATTTCGTAACTTACATCTAAAAGTATTTTCACCATTTTATTATCCCCATCGAAGTAATGATGCGCATTGTCATCCATGGTTCACCATTGCCCTCCATAAGCAACTAAAATTATCAAATCACCCATTTTTAAACTTCCTACAATTTGTACAAATCAACAATAGCGTTAAGTATATGTTCTACCACCGAGCAGATTGTCTAAAGTTAAAAAAAAAAAAAAAAATAGTTATTTTGAGTACATGTATACAGTTTTGAGAAGTTTTATAGAATTATAAACTAATTATATTAGTTTTAGTATGTCTTACTCGAAGCTTCGAGCAATGCATACTCAAATTGGGTCTTCTACTTCAACATGTTGGTTTTCGTACATTCTCATATTTTGCAACTCTTCTTTTTAACACAAAACTCTTTCATTTACAACCTTTAACCTAAACAACATCATTTTTATCACTAATACTATTCCAAATACAAAAGAAAAAAAAAAAAAAAAACAATGATCTAAGTTTTAGATTTTACTAGGTGAACTACATATATAAAACATGTAAAGTAAATCTAACTTACCTCAATTTATTTTGGAAATCCTTTACACCATGTGAAGAATCAATCAATTAATAAGTGAATATGACATAAGATGATGTACATAAGAGTTGTTGATGTGGGATTGACTGTCTTTCCCTTGGAGCACGTTGACTTCTCACTTTACTCCTGGATGGAACCTTCCGTCATCTTGATCAACAGTGCTGCTCCCTACAATACTAAAGAATCTTAAGGGTTAGAAACAGTTTGGGAGAAGGGTTGCGGTCAAGCTCAATTTGGAATACTCAAGTAAGAGATTTTTCCAAGTATGAATGGCATAATCATTCCATGCCTTTAACCTCTTTTATATAGTGAAGTAAAAAGAGCTTCCCTTGGTGGAGTAAGAACTCGAGTACGATGACGAAATTGAGTGTTTTTTAGGAGAATTGAAGATCTGATTACTTATTGGAACGGATCTTTGGGTATGTATTCAATACTCTATTTAACTAGACTTCCTTCATTCCTCCTAGATTCTTATTTGAACTTGAATTCTACTTCTTTAGTATTATATCTCATAGATTGTTTACTTTGGGTGTAAGTAAAATCATTTGGATATATTTCCATATTTGCCCTCGGGAAATTCGGGCACTGCAAGAGTAGGAGTGAAGAGAAATGGAGAAGTGTGAAGGGTGTGTTGTTTTATGAATTTTGTGTATTGGTATTTGTTTTTTTTTTTTAAATATTGAAAATGATTTGAAAAAAAAAAAGAGAAAAATGAAAACAAGTTTGACATGTTTGTTTGAAAAAGTTTTTGAAAACGCAAAAAAAATGATTGTTTGAAAACACAAACAAAATAAGGAAAAATATGAAATTTTCATCTCCAAAATCGACAGTTACTCTTTAAATAACTATTTATTTTGTTCATCTTGACGAGTTTATTTCAAATATGTCAACGGTACAAATATTACTTTTTCATATGTCTTTTATCTCCCCACGTTTTTCTCAACTTTGTGATCAAATTCTCTTAGAAGGCTAAACGAACGTGAATTCTATGAATTTTGATGAAAAGGAAAAGGTAAGGGTTGGGCAAATTCATAAACGAGCATGCCCCAATTGTATAAAGAAATTTATTATTGTAATAAAATACAATTAACCCATTAGTTAGAATGATGCAAGGTGGTGGATTCGTGGAAGTTAAATCATTTTCTTTTTCACCCTCAAATTTTGGTCAATTTAAGTAATTTACATACAAACTATTTACAGAAAGTATTAAACAATCTTTATTATTATTTTTAGAGTAAACTACTGTTCTCACCCAACGTTTAGCGAAATGACAAGTTCCCACCCTTGATTTCATAAATTTCATATTACCACCCTTAAATTAACACCATTTTGTTTTTTTTTTTACCAGTTAAAAGGATAAAAAGGTTGTTTACTAAATTTTAATATTTTCATTTACTAAATTCCAGATTCTGATTTTTTTCACTCTCTTTTTCCTTCACGTGGCTCTCTCTCCCTCTTTATTCCTCTCATTTTCTCCCTCTCTCTTTATATAAAGATTTGTTTGTCACTGCATGATTCATATAAAATTTAATGTTTTCTTCTGAAAGGATGAAGTGTTTGCCATAAAAGGAACAAAGAGGGGGAGAGAGCCACGGTCGCTCGCACGCTCTGAGTGGTTTGAGTGGTTGGGGAAACAAGTCAAGCAAGTGGTGGGTAGGGACGCAGGGTGCAAGTCGCGATCACCGGTAGCAGTCAGGCCTTCTCAATCCAAAAACCAAATCAACACAACACAACAAACACTTCAATAATTAATTAAAATCACAACTCAAACTGCAAAACTAATCAAACTCTAACATCCATAAAAAACCCAAAAATCCAATCAATCGAGAAATCACAATTCGCAGTCAGTCAAAAAAATCTTTGGCTGGCGAACAGTGAAGATGGTGGAAGGTTTGTTGGTCATAACGGCTGATAGTAATCGGAGAAGATGATATCTAATTTTTGAAACTCTTCAACCATATTAAAGATGATGAGAAATTGTAGAGTTATGTGGAAGAAGAAAATGGAAATGGGTGAGGGGATTTATAGTGTCCGCAGATTGTGAGGTGATTGTGAAATGTTTGCAGACATGTCAAACATTTATATGTTGAGGGATTTTAATAGAGTATAAATTTTGAAAGAAAAAAGTGTTAAAAAATAGTTATTGAGAAAAATGAGTTTATCCCAAGCTGACAGAGTAATAGCATCATATCATCACCTAATCCATAAAAAAATTGTTGAGAAAAAGAAGAAGAAGAAGAAGATGGGAGTGAATGTGGCTAATCGGCAAAAAAAGAATAAGATTTTTAGTGTCTGCAAATTGTGAGGTGTTTTGGCTGATTGGGTGAAGTAGAAGAATATATAAAGGGAATTTGGCTGATGACATGAAGAAAAAGAAGATAAGAGGATAGTTTGGTAATAAAACATTTTGCATGTGTTTTAGAATCTAGCAGTGACTAATGTTGTTAATTTAAAGGTGAGAAACTGGAATAAATGAAACCAAAGGTGGGAACTTGCTATTTCAGTAAACCTCGGGTGGGAACATGTTGTTTACTCTTATTTTTACAATAATACTATCTTTATATCACTTCCCTACACCATTATCTTATATCACTTCCCTACATCATTATCTTATATCATACTCACATTCAATTAAAATATTATTTTTAAAATAATTATTTTTTTAATTGAATGTGAGAATGATATAAGAGAATGATGTAAGAATGTGGTGAAAATGTAATATTATTCTTATTTTTATCAAAATCTAAACCTTTTAAAATTATTAAATGGAAAGAGGGATGGTAATAAAGTATTTTTATGAATGAAACAGAAAACACAAATGTAACTGAAACGGGAGCAAAGGCGATAGTTATAAAGTCCCCACAAAATCCGTGGTTTGTTTGAAAGGAAAAGTGCTTACTTCTATATTTGTAACTTGTAAGAACAATCAATTATTCCATTACAATTTCAAACCCACTCAAAATCAATGCAGTGGATGGTGAGACTGAAGCCTTTTGCAAATAATAATAATAATATGCTGATTGAATCTCCTGCTCGACGCATTGTTGTCTTCATCGCTTGCATTTTCATCTCCTGTTTAATTCTCTACAGCATTGCCGATTCTCTCCGCTTCCTCCCTGTCTCTATCTCCGGTTCGTCCTCTGCTTTCCCTTCCATCTTCCCTTCTGTTATCGACACCGATTCTCTTCTGGTAATTATCTTACATCTTACTGGGTTTCTTTATTTGTCAGTTTGTTTAATTGGGTTCAGCTTCATTTGCTTTTAGCTTTTGTAGTGGTTACCTAATATAGCCCTGAAAATAAAAATGATCATGATTTCATTTAGCTGATTTTTATTTTATTACTTTATTTGTTGGTTTATTTAAGCGGGTTCAGCTTCATTTGGTTTTAGCTTTTTTAGAGGTTTCCTAATTTATCCCTGAAATTAATATGATTATGATCTCGTGTAGCTGAAAGTGCTTTTCAAGTGTTTGGCTAAATCATACAAATTTGCTTTCCGGTGAGAAAAAAAGGTACTTGTAGACCCTTTTGAAGAAGCACTTGAGTGATGCGTTTCTTAACTTTAAGTTGAGAAAGCAGTTCATAGGTGATCTTTCGAAAGCAAGTTTTAAGTGATCATGTAGAAAGTGCTTTCATCCAACATTGATTTATGGTGATGTGGTTGAATTCTTTAGAATACAATTATTAATTGCATAGTTTTGTTCATTCATTTATTTTTACTTTTCTATTTAAACTTGTTGTAGGCTAGTGAGGAATATAGGCTTGAAAAAGTTCTGAAGAATGCTGCCATGGAAGACAACACTGTGATATTAACAACTTTGAACGAAGCATGGGCAGCTCCTAATTCAGTCCTTGATCTTTTCCTTGAGAGCTTTAGAATTGGATATCGGACGCGAAGACTTTTGAATCACTTGGTGATTATTGCTTTTGATCAAAATGCGTTTAGACGTTGTTTGGTTGTTCATAGGCATTGCTTCGCTCTTGTTACTAATGGAGTGGATTTTCGTCAGGAGGCATACTTTATGACTCCTGATTATTTGAAGATGATGTGGAGCAGGATTGATTTTCTACGCACTGTTCTTGAGATGGGGTACAATTTCGTCTTCACGGTAACATTTTTTTCTCTTTCTGTCTGAAATAAAGAAGTGCACAAACCAAGTATCATCAGTTTACAGAACTAAATAGATAACAGCGGTTTTAGTTTGGAGATGAATGTTTATATTGGATTAGTCTGTTAGAGGAGGCTTCCTATAAACCGATGCCCCAATGAATTAACAGTATTTCTAATATTTTAAATTGATGAAGAGGACTTCTCTTTTTAAGGCCGGTAGTGGTTTCTGCTATTTTCTTGGCACGCTTTTCAGGGTTCAAAGAAACTTTTTTTCTTTTTGAAATATCAAATTTCATGAAATGGCCTGAGGTTCATGGATCTTATGTTATGTACAAACATTTAAACCATCTTGACCTCAGACTAATTGCTGAATCTGAAAAAAAGCCATTAAGCTTTTATGAGAGTTGTGTCCCATAAATTGTTTCCTCAACATCTGTATGCACCGATATTTGATACCCTTTTTTGACACCTTAGAAGTGTTATCTTTCTGTGATCGGAAAGTTCAACTAGATGATTGCATCAAGCATTTTTGTTCTGAAAGTACTGTATATTCTTAGTTCTGATTTGCATTCACAAACTTAAATGCAGTTGCAGTATTACACGTTAATCTGTTTTGCCTTGTGTTAAATGTTACATTTTTTTTCTCCTCATTATGTACCTTTAGTATTAAATTGCTTTCTCTTGAAAAGGGAAAGGCAAGAAAAGGGAAAAGAATGCAGGGAAGGATAATATGCCTAGCAGAGATTTATCAAGGTTATTATTGATCCTTTTTGTCGTAATTTAGAAGTCATCAAGCTTTTCTCCAGTGCTAAAGATCTTTGATAGAGGCAGTTGATAAAATTGATTAGAGAAAATATTTGTTAGCATTATAATGATATCAAGGCTACATTTGGCTTCAGAGTCCCAGTTTGATAGGAAACAGAAACTTGAGTCCCTAATTGCTTGAGTTTCTTCTGACAGGAATATGCTTTGTTTTCATAATGGTATTTACGATCTTCCATGAAATTCAGGGCAGGATGCCTGTTACTAACCATTGCAGTTTCCAATAATTTTAATTGGTAGAGTATTTTATTAGTTTTGTCTAAATATATGAATTTGATCACTTGTTTCAATACCTTACATATCTTATAGCCAAATCCAGTATGCACATGTTACTTTTTACAGAATATTCATTTTTTTTTTTGGTTAATTTCTCCAACAGGATGCTGATGTCATGTGGTTCAGAAATCCATTTCTACGATTTTATTCAGATGCAGATTTCCAGATTGCATGTGATCACTTTCTAGGGACTGCTGATGATCTACAAAATAGTCCCAATGGAGGGTTTAACTATGTAAAGTCCAATAATCGGTCCATAGAGTTTTACAAATTCTGGTACTCTTCGAGGGAAACTTATCCTGGATCTCATGATCAAGACGTCCTAAATAATATCAAGTTTCATCCTTTAGTAACGGATATTGGACTGAAGATGAAATTCTTGGATACTTATTATTTTGGTGGGCTATGTGAACCTAGTGAAGATTTTAGTGTAGTTTGTACAATGCATGCAAATTGCTGCTATGGTTTGGATAGCAAACTTCAAGATCTCAGAATTATGCTTCAGGATTGGAAAAGTTATTTATCTTTACCTCCAACTTTGAAAAGATCATTGATTTTGTCCTGGAGGGTCCCAAACAATTGCAGGTAAAATTATCATTTTGACTTCAGTTGCTTTATTTGTAGCTACTGTTAACAAGATCTTACCCCTGAATTGGATTCGATTTTTGTTTCCATGCCAGTCTTGATTCTCTCCGTCATTATGATTCAGCAAATACGAGTGAACCAGAATGGAAGAAATGATTAGACAGATTTATCTTTATACACAACATTCATCACAAGGCAAGCAAAAGGGTAAGGTTTCTGGTAATGAGGCATCTCAATGATAATTTGCATTTATTCTGAAGCTAGTTACTCTGCATGTTATCTTATCTGCTTCTTTCTTTTGTTTCTTTCTTTCTCAATAGAAATATAATCTCATCCTGTAATGTTATGGAAGGGGTTGAAATATTATACGTTAGTTGTAATATTTGCTTAGTCTAAAAAACAGTTGTTTGAATTTCTTTTGAGGATAGTTCTACTGATTTTCCTTTGTTTATTCAACCTTTTAGTTAATTGGATTGGTTCCATGTGGCTTCAAAGGTTTCGACTGACACAACTCAGAAAATTGGAGACAAATCTTTGCATTTTCATTCTTCTTAATCACTCAATCCCAAAGTTGAGTTTGGAGAGTTTATATGGCAGGTAATTGAAGATTTGTCAGCATTAATATAAAATCAATAATTATTGAATGACCGAAATGTTGTAGATCACTCAAGGACATGTAATTATCAAGTATTTAGTGTCAGTTGCTTCATTCACTGTAAAAGTTTATTGCCATAGTCTGTTTAGTAATCAGAAATCAGAATTAACTCAAATTTACAGTTGTTCTGTGCTCTCGGGCAAATGTATGCGCTTAATATCTGTCATGAAAATGTCGGAGTCATTCAGCATTGTTGTTGAATGTAAGTTCTACCATTTCGGAATACTGGTGTAGAAGCAACATCAAACTTTGTCAAAACATATATGTAATATGATTGTAATACACAAATGTTAGAATTTCTTTGTCATGATTGATGTTGAGAACAGAATTTTATAATGTATCAGGTTCAAATGGCTTGGACCTTGCTTGATTTGTGAGGGCAAGAGTTCATTTTATGTCATTCTTATTTTGTAAAGAATTCTTATATAATC
Source organism: Toxicodendron radicans (assembly GCA_009867345.2). Classification (NCBI taxonomy): domain Eukaryota; kingdom Viridiplantae; phylum Streptophyta; class Magnoliopsida; order Sapindales; family Anacardiaceae; genus Toxicodendron; species Toxicodendron radicans. The sequence goes on from WYDK02000051.1 coordinate 2,330,409, forward strand.
CACTCCGCAACTCCTCTTTATACATGGGGATTAAATGAGTTTTGAAGTTATAAAAATGAGACAATTTATGTTTGGAATGTTTTATATTTAGTATCAATACCATTCTGTGCTCTAATATGACTTTTTTGATATGTAGGATATTTGATAAGTTTGGTTGGGCTTTATTGGTAAGGTTAGGACTTTTTAAGTTTGTGGTTTTATCAATTAGTGCCCCTGACTTTTGTGAAATTGATTTGTTTGTGGAAACTATGCCTTTTTCAATCAATTACCACCCGAAATATCAGAAATTATCAAGTCTCTGGTAATTATACCATTTTTAATTAGTACCTTCTGAACGTTTAAAATATTCATTGAAAACTATTGTTTTTTTGAAATTCTTAAAAATTTATTACAGTTTATCTACTAAAATCAGTATTTCACCCCATAGTTAGTACGTTTATATTGGAAAAAAAAAAACATGTAACATTACTTATGTTTAAAAAAAAAAAAATTCATTTGTGTATTGTTAACTGCTTTTTTTTTTTTTTTTTATGAATTTCTAAGATGTCAATAGAAAACAAGAAAAAAAAATTAAGCAATACTTGAGTTAAAAAAAGAAAAAAGTCATTATGAGTGTGTTTATTTATGAAATTCTAAAGAGTAAATGATTGTTTCCCACCCAAATAACGACTTAGTGATATTTTTTTACCTATAGACTTTTAAAATATTATTTTAATATCCAAACCTTACTCCTGCTGACCCACCAATCGTCAGTAATCGAGCGATTAGGGTTTTCATAACCGTCCTCCTCAAGTCAAATTTCGATCAATCATAATCATCAAAATTCAACCTTCCATTATCAAAAGACTCATCAACCTCCCCTTTTCAAAAGCTCCAGCAACCTGAACCAAGTTTGTTCTTTGTTCACTATCGGGATATAAATTTGGATAGTAAAGCAATATTTTAAAAGTTTGTGGATGAGTAAGTGTCATTAAACCATTATTTGGGGGGAAAAAAGTCGTTAACTTGTTTCAAAAATGTAAAAGGTGATTAAAAAGGGCATAGTTACCACCAAAAACTTGATTAACTTTTGAAACAATAGGACCTCATTTGGTTCAGGATAATATTTGATAACAGAAGTAATAATATTTAAATTGCTCAAATGACGATGTTTGATTGACAAAGTAAAAAAGATTCCAGAAAAAAAAAAATATTACAAATAGTGTTTATACAGGGTAAGTTGGGGATAATATTATACCCTTAGGGGGGCTGTTATTAAAACTTATCCCTCCTTTACCCTTTTTTATTCTCATTATGCCTTTAAACCCTAAAATATTTGGACAAAATTAGTCTTTCCTTTATTAATAATTACAAAACACCCAATCACCCTAAACTTTAATTTTTAATAAAATCACCCCCACCTAAAACTTTAATTTGTAACAAAATCACCCCCACCCACCC
>WYDK02000051.1:2359997-2375465 GCA_009867345.2 Toxicodendron radicans
TTGATGGCTTGCAAGCACAGATGCACGTGAAGCTGAGTTGTTTCTTTTCATCAACTATCTGTTTCTGTTATCTCCACGCGCTCCTCCTTTCATCCTTCACACGTGATTGCCAATTTGTTTAAACTCCTATCCATCCTAGTTAAAAAATAATAATAAAAAATGTGACACCTCACAATCATCCAAACAACTTTTTAGGAATATATAAATAATTTCTTCGAAAAATATATAGCACTTAATTATTTCATTTTCCAACTTTTTATATTATCTGACTAAAATACCCTTAACTCCCATGACCTCAAAAGCTAAAATATCATAAGCTGAGATTTTACATATTTGTAAATATAAGATATTATGTAAGTGCCACGTGTGAAAAGTTAATCAAATTTATAAAAATGCTGAATACTTTCTTAAATTGAAAGAAAAAAGAAATGGGCAATTTTGGAATTAATGTAAAACGGGGATCAATAGAGAAATTTGAATATTATGTTATTTAGATCTGAATTACATTTTCTTACCCCATTTTTCGTGAAAAGTTATTGATTAAAAATAAAACCAGATTAGATGTTAATACTTAGGGGGCATTTGGTTAAGGGGTAAGTTACATTACTGAGGTTAAGTAATATTATATTACTTGTATTATCATGTTTGTTTGTCAAGTAATACAAAATTTCGATAATCGTCTAATACCAATAGTAATATTTAGGTGGTAATTTGATTACCTCCAAAACATGTGGTATTATGAGATTACTTGATAATCTTCTTTAAAGTTACAATTTTGTCCTTTATTAATGAAAATTTAGGACAAAAATACCCTTATTATTTAAACAAATTACAAACATATTTAAATACCTTTTTACCCTTATAAACCGCACTTTTGGACTAAAATATCCCTAGACTTAAAGATAATTTCTTGCCAACCCAACCTAGACTAGCCGTCGTCGCCACCAGCAGCCACCGCTGGCCGGCGACGTTTTGGAACCAGACCGGCAGGAAAAGGCAGGTCGGAAAAGGCCGGCAGGAAAAGACAGGTCGAAAAAGGCCGGCCGTGTGCCGATCTGGCCAATTTATGGCCACATCTTTGGCTAGAAATGACCAGATCGGCACACTGTTGGTTAGTGCCGGAACATTACCGACCGACGGTGGTTGACGGTGGCTGGGCTGACTGGGGGGCTTGTGAATTTTTAAAAGTTATTTTATGAGGGTTTGATAGTTAAGTTTCTAAATATGGGTGGGAAAAAATAATTTAAAAAATAATATTAAATAATAATAAACATAATAATAGAAAATAATATTTTAAAGAAAGGGGTATTTAAGTAATTTATATAACATTCCTATACATTTATTACACCCAACCAAACATATGCATATAATATACCCACAACTCTAAACCTCCCAACCAAACACATTTCATATAAGATTCTCATTAATCTTTCAAATAATTTATATTTTCTTTAATTTAACATTTCGAATAATACAACATTATTTGAACCAAATATCCCTTTAATAGTTTTCTAAACCGGGAATAAATACTTGGTACTTTTTCTAAACTTAGGAGGGAAAATTAAATTCGGCCTTCAAAAAACTAATCTGACAACGCATAAAAAATACAAATCCACGTGGTGGTGTGAGAGCGCGTGGACTGTCGATAACGTCAAGACGCGTACAATGACCGCCCCCACCAAGGCAAGAAAAAACCGCTTTGAGCCCGTAAGTTCGAGAAAAGGCATATAAACAAAAACGATAAATAAAATTGAATTTCTCCAATCTCATCTCTGCATTAAATTTAAATAAAAAGAGAGGAAATTTGTTAGCTAATTTGAGATAGATAGGCATAGAGATTGAGTTTTAAATTGTAGATGGACGTGACACCGGCCGTGATAGCTCATACCCTTAAAGACGCCTCCAATTGGTGGGAAGATGTTAATGAGTCGCCGCTCTGGCAGGATCGTATCTTTCATGTCCTCGCAGCCCTCTACGGCTTAGTCGCCGCCGTAGCTCTGGTGAATTTACATTTTATAAAATTAGAACTCCATTTTCAGTTTTTTAGGGTTTCATTCTGTCTTTTTTATTAATATTAGTTTCAATTTAATTTAATATTCTGTTTAGGTTCAACTGATTCGAATACAGTTAAGAGTTCCCGAGTACGGCTGGACCACGCAGAAGGTCTTTCATTTTCTTAATTTTTTGGTTAACGGAGGTTCGTATTCTAATTCTAATTATATTTAAATATATGTAGCTTTTAAGGAAAAAAACATATATCGAAGGCTCTTTTTTTTCTCTTTGGGTAAATGATCCTAATAGCATTTTTTGTATTTAAGCTGAACTCTACAAAATATGAACGAAAGCACTTCAAACATAGTATTAGTATGATTTTTGTTAACTTTGGTGCTTTCTTTTTGTTTTTGCAGTTCGATGTTTAGTATTTGTTTTTCGTCGGAATGTGCAGAAGTTACAGCCTGATGTTCGTATTTACATGGGTTATTTCTTGTACTGTGTTCTATTGTTCATCTTCTTTCTCAATTTCTAGCTATGTTGATTGTTTCTTTTAGATTCTTCAACATATTCTGCTTGATGTGCCAAGTCTTGCTTTCTTCACAACGTATGCCCTTTTGGTTCTGTTTTGGGCTGAGATTTACTATCAGGTTAGATTGGATATTAGGGTTGTTGTAATTTCCATGTTTTTGCTTTCCTTGGAATAAGTGGGTTAAATTATAACTTACTCTTGTATGTTAAACAGGCACGTGCAGTATCTACTGATGGACTGAGGCCGAGTTTCTTTACTATTAATGCAGTAGTTTATGCTGTTCAGGTGAAACTTTTTGTTCATTATTTCACTTCCCAGCAAAAGGAAAGATTTGAGTTGGCATTCCTTCTTCGTGGAAGCTAGTCATGTTTCAAGAGAAAAAGCATTATCATGTTTTTCTGATTATTTTTCTTATTTTGTTAAGTTATTTATATATTAGAAGATTATTGTAGAAGTTTTAGGTGAGTAGATAGCAAGTTTTGATAAGTGGATTGCTATCTTTAAATAGTAATAACTATGAAATCAGGTTATTTAGTGAATTTGTAAACAGTTTATAAAGACAATTTAAGTGAACAGTTTGTATTTTAAACATATCTTCATTCCAAGCTAGAAGAATCTGAAGTATGCAACTTGCTGATTTATTTGCTTGTTATCTTTGAATCATGTGGGAATCAATTAAATGGAAAAGTTAAGGTTTCCATACATTACTATTATCTCTTGGTGTTACTGGATGGAGCCAAGGATGTTGGGAGTCATACAAGGACACAATGTTGAGGAACCTTTCAGTTCTAACGTATAAGTTTTGGTCTATGGATTGGTTTTTAGACCTTGGTTGGGCATTTGATCGATAAGAACTTCTCAATAGAGATGGGACCTGTTTCTGGTAGGTGAACTAGGTGAACTATTAAACATGAATATATATCTATATCTATATCTATATATATATATATATATATATATAAGAAAAGGTTGCTGTGGAAAGGTAGAGCATTGAATGTCTGCTGATTTGATGGAGTGGAAAATTTTGCGCAATGCATTGTTGGCATGGCCTGTATTGCATCCCATCCTCCTTACAGATTCTACAATTTAAAAATCCACGGCATATGGTGAAATTTCCAAGATTAATTTTACGAGTTTGTAAACTTTTAGTACCATAAATTCTTTGCCAATGACATCCTAAATTACATTAATCCCTCGGTAATTATGTAATTTAGGGGTCTTTATGTGCGATAATGGAATGAGACTAGGAATATAAATGAGATAAATTGAATTTGGACTATCTTAGTGAGCTTCCTTTCCCTCCTGTTTTTCATCCCATTTTTCTTATTTTATCCTTCTTATTATTTCTGTCTACTCTATTATTATATTTATATATCTATGTCTCCACCTCTTTGGTTCGCTGTCCATTCGTTTTGGAGGATATTAGTTAAAGTAATCAAGTTGTCTTTGTTTCTATGACATGATTCCCATGAAGGTAATAAGTTGATCAACAGTTTTTAGTTCATCCTAAAGAGCAAGGCTTAAAGTTGCTTTGGAGCCAGAATTGTGGAATTTCCCAATTCTTATAATAGATAATGAAACTCATTATATCTAGTTGTCCTTAACATGTGGTTCTAATGCTTCTTTTTTGATATGAGGCCTATTAATGAGATTGTTGTGTTACTTATCAGCCTATAGTTAATTCCCTACTATTAGGACTTGACTTTAGTGAATTTTGGTTTTTCTTGGAATATTCGTATGTTGCTATGTTGGGTTGATTGTGTTTGAGAACGTCTTTTGTTGTTTAAGGAGGCTACATAGTGAAATAATTTCGGAAAAATTGAGTTTTTTTATTTTTTTTTTATAGAATTTAATAAATTATTAATATGCTACTATATTTTTTGGCATGAATAAATTGATAAAATAATCACGTTATAACCAAGGATACATAAAACTTATGAAAGGATTTGGATGGGCGCCTTCCAACTCACCTTTCTACTCTTGCATACTGCCTTTCACAAGATTGTAGACACATAAACCTTTTTCCTTTTCATCTCTTTACCCTTTTTCCAATTTAGATATTCTCCTTGTAGGTTTTATTTGCATTATGTTTTGTAAATGTTAATATTGAACCGCAAGAGTTAAGAGTGTGTATGTACTGCTACTAGAAATGTGTTGCAATTAAGTCCTATATTCTTATGTTGCAACTAATTATATTACCTTATCATTGAAAGATAATGCATATAGTTTTCCGTATCGATCTTGATGATCCTCCATCAGTTTATGCTTTTGGAAAATATTCTATTCTTTTTTTTTTTTTTTTTTTTACATCGTTCAGTGTTCAAATTATGCATGAATATATGATATGAGCACTATATGATACAAATTAGTTATTGGGGATACTAGTGCTATAGGTTGTGTTACACTATTAATAAAATATGTATTTTACGTTATAATATATATTTTACTATAGTGTTAGATACTGTACCTTTAACTTTTTACAATCTGTTGACACTGTTTGTGAGCCATTTATTAATTTCAATCTAAGGATGTTGGGAGAGAATAAAAAGTAGTTTTAATGCCAACTTAATAATTGTTAATACTATGGGATTGAAATAAATCAATGGCTCATAATTATTATCAACAAACTATGTAAAATTTAAGTCACTATATCACAACCTTTTATGAGTGATTAAGGGTTTTGGTTGAAACCAAGGGATTAGGGATTATTGGGTTTGATATTCTTTTTTAGTTCAGATATCGGCGAACACTTAAGAAGTTTTGCTGTATTTCTAGGTATATAAAATGTTTATTTGTATAAGAACAGCGCACTGATTCGACGAACACCAGAAGCCTACATTCAGGGTTCAACCACCAGTTTCTCCAACCGCAATGCATCATCATTTCGATCACGAAACTGGCCATTTTTTGCATGCCGTGATTTTCCTTTTAGAAAAATGACAGAGGCAGAATTGCTAAGAAAAAGGGAAAAAGGGGTTATGTTTCAAATGTGACGGGAAGTTTGCTCCTAGGCATAAGTGCGGTGAGAAACAATTTCACATAATCTTAGTTGATGAAGATGAAGATGATTCAGATCCTTAGGGTGAAGGGGAAACAGAAGAAATTGAAGGTCAACCACCATTAGGAAATGTTGAGCTTTCTTTTAATTTAGTACAGGGAATTAATGGGCTTAAAACGATGAAGCTTAGAGGAAAAAATTCGAGGTAAGGAATTGATTGTATTGATTGATAGTGGGGCTTCCCACAATTTTATTAGTGTTGAGGTGGTCAAGGAGTTTGGAATACCAATGAAGAGAACTAGAGCTTTCGATGTCCGATTGGGTGATGGGTACAGTGTGCGTAGTAGGGACAAGTGTAAGATGGTCAATTTGCAATTACAAGGCTTGACTGTAGTTCAAGATTTTTTTCCGTTTAAGATGAGCAGTGCAAATGTAGTCTTAGGCATTGCATGGCTGCAAACTTTGCATGAAACATTGACGGATTGGAGAAAGCAAACCATGAAGTTTAAATTAGGAAGTACAGAGGTTGCATTGTGTGGAGACCCTTCTTTAAGTAAGAGGATGGCATCCTTAAAGGCATTGATTAAAACTTTCAAGCAAGAAGGTCAAGGGTGTTTGATAGAATTTGGGCATCTCCAGAACCAGGATGTAGAAAGTAAGAAGATCGATGATTGATTGTTGGTAGTTTTGGACATATTCCAGCAGATTTTTACTCCTCTGCTTGGCTTACCCCATCAGAGCAAAAGACCATGCTATTCAATTACTGTCAGGAACCCAACCTCCAAATCTGAGACCCTATAGATATCCCTACTATCAGAAGAACGAAATTGAGAAAATTGTTAAAGAGATGTTAGTATCGGGAATAATCAAGTCAAGCGTCGGTCCATTTTCCAGCCCCTTTTTATTGGTGAAGAAAAAAGATGGTGGATGGAGATTGTGCGTGGATTATTGAGCAGTGAACAAAGTGACAGTCCTTGATAAGTTTCCGATTCCCAATGATAGATGAGTTGTTTGATGAACTCAAAGGAGCGATAGTGTTCTCAAAACTCGATTTAAAATCCGGTTATCACCAGATCAGAGTTTAGCCGAAAGATTCGCACAAAACTGCTTTCCGGACACACGAAGGGCATTATGAGTTCTTGGTAATGCCTTTCGGTCTTACCAACGCACCTTCAACATTCCATGCACTTATGAACGAGGTATTCCGCCCTTATCTAAGAAATTTTTTGCTGGTTTTCTTCGATGACTTACTGGTTTATAACAGAGGAATGGAGGAGCATGCACAACATTTACAATTAACTCTGCAAACATTGTTGGATAACCAATTGGTGGTAAATAAGAAGAAATGTATTTTCGGCCAGTATTAGATAAAGTATTTGGGATACATCATATCTAGAGATGGGGTTGCAGTTGATCCTAAAAAGGTTGAGAGTATTCTGAAATGGTCCACACCAAAAGATATCCGAGCAATCAAGGGCTTGTTGGGATTAATTGGATATTACAGGCAATTCGTACAAAGTTATGGCTAAATAGCTCTCCCACTCACATCCTTATTGAAGAAGGATTCGTTTCTTTGGAATTCTGAAGCCCAGGAAGCGTTTGAAGGACTAAAGAAACTGATGACTACGGTTCCAATCCTCGCAATGCCTGATTTTGATAAATAATTTGTTGTTGAGACCGATGCCTCTCGTAGTGGATTAGGAGCAGTTTTGATGCAAGGGGGACGACCTATTGCTTTTCTCAGTAAAGGATCAAAACTGTCTATGAGAGAGAACTCATGGCAATAGTGATGGTAGTTCAAAAATGGGGTTGCTACCTACTGCGTAAACATTTTGTTATTAGAACCGACCAACGTAGCCTTCATTTCTTGAAATATCAGAAACTTTTGAGTAAAAGCCAACAGAAGTGGGTTGCCAAATTGTTAGGGTTCAACTTCACTATTAAATACAGGCCTGGTCCGGAAAACAGAGTAGCCAATGCCCTCTTGAGACTGCCAGAAAACCTAGAATATCAAGCTGTCTCACTGTGTTATTTTACTGGTATGGATGAATTGGAGGAGTCCATTAGAAAGGATAATAAGCTTAATCAGGTAGTGCAGCAGCTGATGATTGATCCCCACAGTCAACCACCATTCCAACTTAAGGGTCAGCATTTGCTGTACAATGGCAGATTAGTGGTACCCAACAAAGGACCACATATCCAGCAACTACTACATGAATTTCATTCGTCCCGCATCGTTGACCATTCAGGTTTTTTCCGCACATATAAACGCTTAACTAATGTTGTTTATTGGGAGGGGATGAAGATGGACATTAAGGAGTATGTGAAGGCTTGTGCTATTTGTCAACAAAACAAATACAAGGCCATGAGTCCAACCGGTCTTCTCTAGCCACTGCCCATTCCAAACCAAGTGTGGGAGGATATTTCAATCGACTTCATAACAGGACTTCCTAAAGCTCATGGGGTGGACACCATTCTTGTAATAGTGGATCGTCTTACCAAGTACATCCATTTTTTGATGTTAAAGAACCCTTACGCTGCTAAAAGCGTGGCTGATCTGTTTATTAGAGAAGTAGTGTGATTGCATGGGTCGGACCATTACATTAGATCGGGATCGAGTTTTCATGAGTCACTTTTGGGGTGAACTCTTTAAACAATCTGGCACTAAACTTCAGATGAGTTCAGCTTACCATCCACAAACGGATGGTCAAGCTAAGGTGATAAACAAATGCTTGGAAACCTACCTTCGATGTTTTGTTAATAGTCACCCACAACAGTGGCCCAAATGGGTTCCGTGGGTAGAATTCTTGTTCAACCCCACATTTAGTACCTCAGCGGGAATGTGCCCCTTTAAAGCCTTGTATGGAAGGGATCCCTCTACAGTTCTCAAGTATTCGGACCAGACCTCTCTTGTGGATGAAATCGATCAACAACTTTCACTTCGCAACGCCATCCTTCAGGAATTAAGGGAAAATCTCCTCAAGGCTTAGAATCGCATGAAGTTGTATGCTGACACCAACAGAAGAAAGTTGATTTTGATGTAGGAGAATCTGTCTACTTGAAGTTACAGCCCTATAGGCTGCGATCTTTGGCTCACAGGAGTAATGAAAAACTAAGTCCTAGGTTTTATGGGCCATTTGTGATTAAGGAACGAATCAGGGTAGTAGCATATCGATTGGAACTACCACCATTCGCCCGTATCCATGATGTCTTTCATGTTTCACAGCTGAAAAAGGCTAACTTTCCAATTCCAAACAGTCAACCTTTATCAGCAACCCTCAACGCAGATCTTGTCCTGACAGTCGAACCAGAAGCAGTCCTCAGCAAAAGGAAATTGTTGAATGGCCAACAAGAGGTGTTTATCCAGTGGAAAGGGTTACCTCCCTATGAGAATACTTGGGAAAATTTTGATACCATCAACCACTTATTTCCTGCTTTTCACCTTGAGGACAAGGTGGTTCTCCTTGGGGAGGGTAATGATGAGACACTAGGGATATTAGTTTACAATAGGCAGAAGAAGGGATGTCAGTAAGGGAATTTCAAGTGGTTTAAGAGTGGAAAACAAAGTAAGTGAGGTGAATACTCGGAGGGGAATGAGGAGGACAGATGGCATTATGTGAATGGGGAAGTAAGGAAATTGGTTAGGAGAAGGCTATCAAGAACAAAAGGGGATCGCAGAAGGGATTTGGGGCTCATTCTAAAAAGTGGATTAAGGATGGAAATGGGAGGTGACTGACCCTCGAAGCTCAGTCTTTGTCGTTGTTTTATTTGTTTTGTTATTGTCAGTATTCTTGTTTTTCCATTTTAATAGAACAGTTGTTTAGTGAAAGAAATCTGGTTTATGGTGTAATGCTCAGTTTTCACTATTAATTCAAAGTTGTTATTTCTTGATTCTCTGTGTTCTGGTGTTTTTACTGGTGTGAGAGAAGAGCTGTGGTGTGTTTTTGAGTGAATTGCAGGTTGGTGTTCTAACAGTTTTTTTCATCGTAAAGATTTTATTTGGAATTCTCCGATGACTCCAAAAGTTAAATTCTTGGTTTGGAATTTGACAGTGAGAAAATTGACCAATGAGGATTTATTTCACTCTTTATCTCCTGAATGGCATATACCTTAAAAAAGAGGAATGCATTGTTATCTCCGATGCGGTTTTTATGGGTAATGGCTAAATTAGTATGCTTTGCTTGCATGGGAAATTGCTTTTTCCTCGGTAAATTTATTTTTTTCCCTTTTTTTTAAAAAAAAAAAAATAAATTTGCTATTTTTCTTTTATTGACATTCTATGTTTATTAGATGTTTAGCTCTTTGATTTAAGTCTGTGATGTTGCTGAGTTACTTGGTTTTTTATTATGCACAAGTGTTGCTTCGCAGGCCTTTACTGGTTTTGTTAGCTGGTTTTTTTAACTAACCTTTCTCCAAGTTTAGTTGTTGGTAAGGATATCATATTTAAATATTAAATATCAGATCTTAGTTCTAGTTTCCTTTGCTGGTAAATTACTTAATGAGATTGAGTTAACGTTTTAATTATGAGATTAAGGTGTCTAAAATCGAATTTGATGCATTTACTGACCTGCCAATCATGCTAAGTTATTATGTACTCCTTTGTGGAAGTTTTCCATACTTGAACATCTGGAGTAATATACTATACTTATTGATAAAGTGCGGCTGTAATTTTATATAGCAAATGGCAATTATGTCTGTCATCTGAATATCGGGTTATATGGCTGGTGCTAATTTTGAAGTATATTTTATGTAGTTGGATGCTTTATGTTTTGTTGCTTACATTCTTGTCCTTTGGTTAAATTGTTTTCAGATTGCTTTGTGGTTGGTATTATGCTGGAAGCCCATCCATGTTGTGATAATCCTATCTAAGATGTTCTTTGCTGGTAAATTCTTCACTAGAAAGCTTCTCAAATTATATACAATTAACTTATTTTTATTTTTACATTGAGGAACTTCCCATCAATCTATACGTATATCTGCAGGAGTCTCCTTGTTTGCAGCCCTCGGGTTCTTACTTTATGGTGGAAGGTAATAATGCCTGCATTTTTGTGCGTGCTTTACTATATTTTTGAATGACATAAGTGCACCGGTGACTTTAATATCTATGATGAATGAATTTTTTTATTTAAGCAAAATTCTGAATATTCATTATCGTATCAGTGGGCTTGATTTATTCCCATGTGTGGAGGACTGCAAACTATTAACAATTTAGACACAATTGCTCGCTCTATGAAATAAATAGTAGTAACCTATTTTTGTATGTAAAAAATCATGCCCTGTCTATTGCTCCAAGTGCGCAAATTACCATCCAGTCATATTTATATTTTATGGGTCCACCTATCCAAACAAGAAAAATGAATTGAACTATAGCAATAAATAGAATGGTTCTTCATGTGTTCAAATAGGAAAAGATACATGCTTAAAGCAGTTAAAATAAGCTGGATACTAATTGCTAAGTAATAACTTGACCTAAATGCTTAAGCTCATAAGTAAGGGATCAACGAGTAACGTTTAAGCTTTAACACATTCTCGCACGTGCATTTAGCATATAATTCATCATAACCTTTAGTCAACCATGACCATAACAAGCTATTTAATTAAAAATATAATACTTCTTGATTAACCTAACTCTAATACCATGTTAGGTGATACTTTGGATTTGTTTAAGCATGTTCAAGTTGCACTTTTGAAAGTGGAGCTTACTGAAGTAAATCTTCTCCAAAGAGCTTTTATGAAAAAAGTTGGTTTGGTTAGATTAATGTAAGAGTTTTCTGGTTTAAATTACCAAGAAGGGTTTTAATATAACAGGAATGATAAAGCAAAAGGGTTAAAATAATGTGGGGTTATTTTTGACATTTTAAAACTGTAAATAAGAATTTTGAGCTTCTCCTTGTAGGCTTAAAACAGAATACTTAACTCACCTATGTGCTCTTTTTGAGTGGTAACTAAACAACACAAATCTTGACAAGTGCTTTCTGCATGATAAAAAGCTCTTTTCATTGGTAGATAAGTCCAACTAAATGGACACTTAAAAGCTTAAGTTTACGGACGGGCAAGAATAGTATTTGAGTTCCCTTCGATGTAATTACGCAAATTCAGATTGGATTCCAATGAATCTTTCAGAATTTGGTAAAAGAATACTTTTTGTATTAAAAATGAAATTTGAAATAAGAACAATAGAAAAATAAAAGAAGTAAGAATCGAATAATAAAGAAAGTGTATTATCATATGTATATTTCATGGAGAAAGATAAATAAGTTTGTTTATCCATTCCTTCATTCCTTGCACTTATTCTATATACCAACTTAGAAATACTTGTATACTTGTATATGAATTCTATTTATTATAAAATATCTTTGTAATAATAACAGGTACAAATATTTAATTGAGGTACTTATGCTATGACAATTCTGAACAACTTACCTTCTGTTTTTGTGCCATTAGTGGGCCTAGTATTTCCAGCAATTGCAATGACTTTTTTATATCTTCATCTTCAAAAGAATAAAGATGACATCAACCTATAACTGCTCTAATTGACTAGCTGAGTATTGACATATCATCTATTGATCTTACTTTTTTTGTCTTACTCCTAGTTAGACCTTGTTTATTGTCATGGACTGGGTGCTAGTCAACCATCTAAAACACTAACATTCTAGGTAACATTGCCTACCCACCTTTATATGTCTAAGATCTAACCTGTTTTGTACGGTGTGGGATCACAACACTACGCAGAGACCATAACAGTCATTTTGGCTTGTGCAATCTTCAATACTGTTATGCTATTTTCAGTGTTCCATTACCTAAAGTGGTGATCCTAAAGAATTCCCATTTTGTTGTTGATGAGCTTTGGACGTAAAAGATTTAATTGTCCTAAAAGTAGTTTCATGCTCAAATTGCAGTCTTTTATATTCAACAGTTATTGACAATTACCAGATGCTTGAGCATTATGCCAAAGCCCAAAAACTTCCATGCAGCTAGTTGCTTCACTTTCCATGTAGGAGCTGTGTATCCTATCCTTGATCAATTACACGTTTTCCTCCCTCCCCAATACTGAAATTCAAAAGCCTCTTTTCAGTCGGTTGCTTTGCTTGCTACACTATGTAGCCCATGCTTCCTTTCATGCTTCCTTTTTTCTGCCGAGGGAAGAAACCTGGCATGAGGGCCAGAAAGATAGAGAAACATCTTTATTGTCTCTCAGAGTTTGCATTTAGACATCTGATTTCATAAAGTTCTAATATCCTATGGCAGTCCTATGATGTTCAAACCAAATTATCATCATTAAAAGATATTAGTAATATGCTAGCTCATTTAAATCAAGGTTTTGCCGAAAAAATTGAATATGGTTCCAAGCATGGTGTTGTATGTGTGCAATATTGAGATTTAACGAGTTAAATTTAACAACTTAACCATGGTTCAGAGTTGTATTATTTTATATACTATTAATTTCTTATGCATTTCGCTTAATTGCAATTCCTTAGTGGCATCATTATTTAGTTCCAATGAAACATTATTCTATGGATGTCGCATACAACTTGCATGTAACTAGTTTTTTTTGTTGAAGAGATGGGCAATGATCTGTTGTTATCGTGATGCAGGCTGTTCTTAATGTTGCAGCGTTTCCCTGTAGAATCAAAAGGTCGTCGTAAGAAGCTGCAAGAGGTAATTATGTGTTTTCAACAGGCCGTTTTTCTAATGCCCATCATCTGTACTTTATTCTTTTTAAGTATTTTTTCTGATTACCTTGGACAGGTTGGCTATGTGACCACCATATGTTTCACATGTTTCCTTGTTAGATGTGTAATGGTGAGTTCATTAATGCGGTCATTACTTTGTTAGTGTTTAACATTTGGGGAGTTTGTTCCTTTTCTTGACTTAAATTAGCAATGCCACGAGGATGGTTAATTATATTTTTGTGGTGATTTTCTCTTTAATGCAAATATCAGCAATCGGCAGCTTTTTCATTTAAGATATATGTGCTGATTGGTTCAGGCTGTTTAAACTGAGTGCTTCTGCCTATAGACTGTATCCAATTTTACTGAAGCACATATGTGGGTGATAGATTGGCAGAGTTTGTTTGTTTGTGATGCCTTGTATTCAAGCTCATCTAACTTTGGCTTTTATTGTTTTTTTCTGTGTTTTTCTTTTTCTATAGATGTGCTTTAATGCATTCGACAAAGCTGCAAACCTTGATGTTTTGGATCATCCTGTCCTAAACTTCATATACTACCTGGTAAGTTCTGGTATAAATGTGGTATAAAAATATCAATAACATACTCTTCTTTAGATATGTTCTTGTGGAAGTTCAGTGCAAGAAGTTTTCTATTTGTTTTTTCAGTTATACTATTAGAGATGTCAACGATGCCCATGAACATAATCAAATGCATTTTAGAAGCTCACATTATTTCAGAACTGTTCACATGTATTGGTCAATGAGAAGTCTTGGTCTGCTACCATTTGGTCATTTATATAATTATCTTAGAATGGTACATGATGGTAGTCTTGAATTATATTGAAATATAGATGAGTCAATTTATGATGGCTGTTTATCTACTTGAACTATTTGGTTTAGGTCACAACTTAGGGTTCATGTGCTGAAACTTACACAGGGATGGTGGTTGAGAATCTAGTAAAGTGTATTAAGCATTTTGTAGTTTTGGTTTAGGTTATGCGGTGTAGCATACTAAGGAGTATTTTTTATAGTATGTATGGGTTTTTGATGATCCCAATTCATGATTGCAGTTAGTGGAAATATTACCTTCTTCGTTGGTGCTTTTCATCCTGAGGAAGTTGCCTCCAAAACGTGGTATCACACAATATCATCCTATACGCTGAACAGATTGGAAATAGAGATATGGCTGAAAGAGAAAGGAATTACTGCTTGTTTCAGTTTTGGAGATGCTTTATTTACCCTCCAATGAGAACAAAAATGCGATAAGGGTAGATGAAAATACACCCATCCTGTATTTGATGTTATGAGATGTTAATTGGTCTTTTGGGGCTTGCTTGCAAGTGTTACAAAGAAATGATAGACCTACTAAAGGATTGTGAAATATGTTCTGTTGTGGGTTTATAATACATGCTTTTTGGCTTTTCAAAATTTGCACCCAACCATTCTATTATAGGAAAATGGTTAAATTTATTTCTCTTTTTCTTTTTTAACAGAGTTTCTTGTATGATTTAATTTGTGAAAATGAATTATTCAGACACAATTTGAGTTGAGAACATGATATATAAAATATCTTTAGAAAAATTGTGAATATGTATATCTAAATATGCGTACTGGGAAAGAAATTCTAGAAAGAAATTCGATGGATCTAAGGGGCATACCTTTTGAAATATGAATAGCAGGTAGCTGGGTCATCTTCACTGGATGTCAAATTTTCTTCGGAATATGCCTGCAAACTTGTGGAAGCTATTGTTGTTTTCACAAGGAAGAAGGTGAACAAAAACTCTAGGCGAAACTATGGTTGTAATGTGACGAAACCAGGAAGGATTGGAGAGATTAGTTGAGAACGTTTGATTGACTGGTTGGTTGATGCTCTACCATTCTGGTTACCATTTTGAATGTTAGGTTTATGATTATTTCAACTTCCAAGAGATTATTGTTATCTACAAGTCTATTCATATTTAACATTTACCCTTTCTTCATCTCCATATCAACTCTTTTTCAATTTAAGAATTTTATATAGCATCTCCACCAACAAATCAAACTTTTGAAATGCACAAATTTTCAACTCCATCTTAGTTATTGGTCTCTTTGAAATGAAAATGCGACAATATTACTTTAGTTCAAGTGAATTTTTTAGATTTTAATTGATTTTGTTACCTTGGTAAATAAGTAGACGAGCGTTGTGGGCTATACAAGCCAATCAATATTTTTTTTGTTAAGTAAACTTTATAAAAAGGAAAGAATGTACAAAAGCCTTAAAAAGACAACCATCCTACG